>CALSCQ010002164.1:0-50000 GCA_943704525.1 Pigoraptor vietnamica | reverse complement strand
AACACGACGACCGATACGCCCCCTGCATCCGCGATCTCAAGCGCACACTCTGAAACACGCGCCATGTTTTGGAGCGCCCCGCAGCCCGCCATTTGCACTTCCGCGTTGTCCACGTGCGCGCGCATGGCCGAGAGGGTGGCCGCAACTCCGCCCTCCCTCGCAGCGAGCGTCGCGTCGTCACCACTGTCACTGCACAAAGCCGCAAGCGCTGCGCACGCAAACTCCTGAACGTTCGCATCCGAGCCGTGTGCGCGCATCGAGGCCACAATCGCGCCCAGGCCACCCGCTTGCACGATCATTGGTCTGTGACTATCGCGCCGGCTCAACCCGCGCAGTGCAAAGCACGCAAGCCTCTGCAGTTCCGCGTTCGTGAGATGGGCGCGCATCGCGGACAGAATCGCCTCCGCACAATCCTCACGAACAATCCAACCGCCAACATAGTCACCCGCCAACAGGACGCCCAATAGAGCACACGCCTCCCGTTGTACGTCCACGTTTTCTGCGTGCGCGCGCATCGCAGCAATCGCGACTCCGCCGAAATTGTTCCCGACCAGATAGCGGTCGTCGCCGTTGTCGCGGCACAGCCTGGCCAACGTCGCGCAGGCTTCCACCTGAAAGGCCGCGCGGGCCACGTGCGCGTGCATCGAATAGACGATTGCGCCCAGAGCGCCCGCCCTCACAAGATGCACCCTGGTCGCCCAACCTAGTTCGGACTCTGAGTCCACCGTGCCATCGTCCTGCAACGACGGATGCGCCAGCGTCGCTTCCATCATTCTGATTACGGCGGCGATGCGCTTCTCGCACAGCTGCGCGTCATCGAGGTCGGCGTCGTCCGATGCGGGATCCCCGCTCTCATTTCCCGCTCGCTGCGCCGGCACCGCAACGCGCTCCCGAGCACTTGCGACGACCCGCCGGTCGCGGACAGCCGCCGCAACCCTCGGCTCACGAGCGACGACCCTCCGCTCCCGAACGCCTCCGGCCATTTCCACACGCATCCCACGGGCAGAGACCGTGTCACTATTGTCCCTCGCCGAACCCTCGCGAAGCACCACTCTTTCGGCGTGCTCGCATCCGCAATCGGATCGTCGCATTCATTTGATGACTCAGATGGAGACGTAACGCGCGGGCAAGGTGTAACACGCTCAAACGGCACCCGGTTGTTTTCCCTCTCATTCGCGGTTAATTTTTTCTCTCAAACACGCGCACAATGCTCGTGGGACAACGCAAGAGGGCACTTTTAAAGAGCCGACAGTTTTTCGATCTCAACCATGCATCGCTTGTGCCGAGGGTTCCAACCCACTCTTCGACCACCCGCTTTGACTCGACCCTTTTCGCGCCTCACAGATTTCGACCACTCCTGCGCGGCGCATGTGTTCAACGCAGGTTTTCATGGGTTATCATCCCAATCACGTGTGTGTTGGCCCCAGTAGCGCGAGCGTCCCAGTCCACCGGCGGAACAGGTGCTCAACCTTAAGGAGAAAGCATTGCGCAGCCATAGAAAGGCTCGAACAGCGAAGGCACGCAAGGTCAACAGCGGAAGGCACGCAAGACCTTGCGTGCCTTTTTGATACTGGGAAGCCGCAATGGGCGTCCGATGGGATTACTGCGCCTGTAACATTATAAAATTGCATATTGGCCGCTCGTTCACTCCGACCAGGGAGTACAAACGACGACAGTGACCATAAAGACGCGCACGCACCGCAGCGAAACGCAACGCACGCGCACGCACGCACGCACGCACGCACGCACGCACCCGCTCAGCAGAAATTTACATAGGACCAATGATGGCCCAGAGAATAACGACGCAATATAACACGCCTTCTCAACAATGTCAAAAAATGCACGAATTCGCCAGTGTCGCAGTGTGGCAGCACGCGCCAGTTGAGTTCGCTGCCTTCACATTTCCATCATGGCGTCGGAATAATAGAAGTCGTCCTGCGGCGAGTTGGGCAAAGACGGCGCGGTGTGGTCCATCGCGAATTCGTCGCCCGCGTTCGATTCCGCTTGTGTCTCGTCGGTCTGCGTATAAAGGCGGGAAATGTGAGTAACAAGAATGGCTAAGGAGAGAATATGCGCGCGGAGGCTACTGACACCATAGAACACACACATCAAACACGGGCACACAGCACTCGGGAGTGACACGCACACGCACACGCCACAGTCGCTCACACACACGCACAGGGATGCTCCATGAACACAAAACGGCAACGCACCTCATCCTTCTGGAGCTTGAGGACGGTCTTCTCAATAAACTCCTTTGGCGACTGATAAACGACGAGTGCCATCGAATTGTCGGGCCTGTGAGAGGGAAGAAGGTAAACGCGAGTGAGAACATGCGCGCAGACGACATGCGCGCAGACGTCGTCAAAAATGGCGACACACAGACGCTAAACATAGAGGCGAAAAGCACTGGGGAACACAAACAACAAGCAAAGCCAAGGCCACGCAAACAGACACTCACTGCGACTGCCGCAGCAGCGACGGCGGAATGATCGGCTCGAGCTTGTTCAGCGACATGCGCGCGAGGAACCGCAGCCGCTCGTCGCCCTCCATCCCCATGTCCTCCTCCTCAGACGAGCTGCCATCCGTCGTCGAGGCATCGCCATCGAGCATGGTCACGGTTTCCGCTCCGTCGGAAACAGACTCGCACTCGAAGGCGTCCGACAGAATGCGCATCTTGCGCTGGTGCAGCGAGTCGTACTCCGGGTCGTCCTCGTGCTCGATGCGAAGCCGGTGCAGCCGCCGCGCGACCAAGTCGGGGGCAAAACGCTTGCGGCGCGGCTGATTGTACGTGTCGCTGTCGTCGTCCTCCGCCCTTCGCTTTGACAACCGCGACGCCACGGGCGCCGTAGGCTGTGGCGCCTGCATCGCAGAAATCGCAGCGGGGTCGTTCATAGGAGCGCCATACTGCGGCCACGCGGCATACGCAAACGGCTGCTGAACGACGGCCTCGTGCTGTCCCTGGAACTGGAGCTGCTGTTGCATGTGTTGCTGGTAGTAGGCCCACTGTGCGAGCGTTGCAGATTCGGCGCCCGTGCCGAATGCGTTGCCGGGAGCGCCGGTGCGGTCGACGCCCCACGCACCCTCGCCATAGTACCCGGTCGGATACGTCTGAGGCACGGCGACGGCAGTGCCCTGAGGAGCGAAGTACGGGGCGTAGTCGTCGCCGGCAAGCATTTCCTCGTCCGCCAAACCGGCGACACCACGTTAACAGCGACACGCGAGGGACTGCTCAAGGGATCACAGTAGAGCAGCGCCGAAAACGAGAACAACACCACATCTGCCGTTGGATCAATACGTGCGCTTTGTGTGTGCGTGTGTGTGGTGTGCGTGCGTGTGTGGTTAAACAAAAGTGTCGATGCAATTTTGAACTTGTGAGCGCTGTGTGAGTGTGAGCGCGCGCCGAGCGCCGAGCGGGTTCTCTCACGTGACCTCATTCCTCATGCAGACAAACAGGGCAAGTTCTGTCTATACAATTTGAATAGAGATTAAATTCAATACTTACAAAATTCTGTATGTACAATTTACTTACGAGGTTTGTTAATGACGTCAGGAAACAGACATGTAAGTACTTTTTTGAAGTTTGATAGAGAACTTTCGAGCAACAGTAACACACTTTCGAGCATTTTCGCGCTGTTACTCCTTCTGTGTCACGTGACTGTGACATGTGACAGCATTCTGATTGGTCGGCGGGTTAATGACACTCGCACCGGATTGGTTCGCCATTGTGTGCATAGTAGCGGAAGAACTTTCAGTCCGTGCCACCGCACACACGAGAACGTGCGCAGCCATTATATATAGAAGCACGCAGCATATTTCTAATAGGTGTGTGTGTTGCTGCATGGTTGTGCTTCTGAAGCGAAGCGTCTGCGAAGAGTCAAACGGCGCTGTCTGTGTGATGCGCCGCGCCGTGTGACAGCAATGGCGCCGTCGTCCACATCAACTTCACTTCCGTCCGTCCAGGACATTCCGACCCTCCCCAAGTGGTCTCTCCACTACGACGTGTCCTTTGAGCGCGCTTTCCTTCTCGCGGGGGCCGTTTTCCACTATGTCCGCGTCACCCAGTGCGAGCTGCCCGTCAAGCACGGCGGGGTGTTTCCCGTGCTCGGGCTTGCCGCGGCCATCAGCATGATTCGCACGTCGTGGCTGCTCCGCTGGCAGCTTTTCCCCGGGTATGCGTCGCTCGTCCTCCAGTTCATCGTCGCGCTTGAGCTCGTCGACCCCAAGGGAAATGTCGCCGTCGCGCTCTCCATTGTCAGCTGCTCGCTGTACGCCCTCACGGCGCTGCTCGCGTACGTCATGCCGGTCGTCGTGCTGCCTGTTCCGAAGGGACAACACGGCGTCGGAACTGCCACCCACAACTGGATCGAGTGAGTGGCCCCTTGCTGCGACAATCTGACACTTTCGTCCTGTCCTTGAGTGCACAGACCTGACGTCAGCCTTTCGCGCGTGCAGCCACACGCGGCCCGAGTGGGAGCACGGCAAGTCCAGCGGCAGTCGCATGCTTGTTGTGCAGGTTGGTTGTTGGATGAGTGTGTGTCACCGTGCTCAAGTGATGGATATGAGCATGAAGAGGCTTGCAGTCATGCACCCCTCTCGCTGTCCTGCTCCACTGTATCCTTGCTTGGGTCTAATAGGACCCTCTGTTGGCCTCGTGCAGATTTGGTACCCCACGGACACTGTGGTGGACGCCGCGGCTTCGGTTGCGCCGTACTTCCAGGAGCTGTCGATTCAGGGACCCGAGCTGGCGCGGTCGGTGAGTGTTTGCGCTGTGCGCTTGCCGTATCATCAGAGTTCAACAGGCTTTGAAGTCGATATGTGCGCATGTGTGTGTGCGTCTGACCTTTCGTTCGTGTCCCGTGCGCAGTTCAGCATGCCCAGCTTCATTCTCAACCACTTTGGCCTCACTTCGGGCCACGCGCGGAAGGGCGTCCCTGCGGCAGCCGCGAGTGCCCCGTTCCCCGTGCTTGTCTTCTCGCACGGCTACAGCGGATTCGTCGCACAGAACACCATCCTCTGCGAAGCACTTGCGTCCCATGGCTATGTGGGTATTTCCGACAGAGACAGTCGTGTGCCTGGCGCTGTCCCTTGGCGCAGAAAGGGTTCCGTTTACTCCCCCCCCCCCCCCCTTCATATACTGATGCTCTTCTTTTGCCTCCGTTTGATCTTCAGGTCGTTGTCTCCGTGAACCACACGTACGACGCGCAAGTGACCGTCTTCGAGGACGGTACCGTCGCCGGCTTCAAGGCCGCTCCTCCGCCCCGCGCGACGCTCCCCGACCTCTGGCGCCTGCGCGCACACCACCTCGAGATTCGCGCGTCGGACGTGTCCTATGTCATCGACCAAGTCGCTGCGCTCAACAGCGGCGCACGTGACTCGCGCGGCATTCCCGGTGGGCTCCAGGGCCGTTTGGACCTCTCCCGTATCGGCGTCTTTGGCCATTCGTTCGGTGGAGGCACATCGATGAAGGCGTCTCTGTTTGACCCGCGCATTGGGGCGTGCGTTGGCTTGGACGCGTGGCTGTTCCCCCTGACGGACGCCGAGCGGCGCGCGACCGGACGCGTGCCCACGCTGCTTCTGCAGCAGGAGGCGTGGCCACAGACCGAGTCGTTTCTCAGGAGCAACGACAGCGATGCGGCAGCTGCCACGCGGGCCGCGCTCGGCCTTCCCTACGACGCCCCGAGTCGCATGTTTGACCAGGACTGCGAGGACGCGCACAGTAGGGCGCTCGCGGCTGTTTCCCGCTCGCCGGCGTCGCAATTGCTGTCTCGCTACGTGCGGGTCGATGGGACAAAGCACTTTGACTTTGCAGATCTGAGCGTGTATGCGCCGAGCGTGACGCGTCTTCTTGGGCTGACGGGCCGCATGCCGGGCCATCGCATACAGCAACTGATGATCGACTATGCCATCGCATTTTTCGACGCGGCGCTCGGCGTGGAAGCGGCGCGGTCGTCAAAGGCGTCGACGCCGTTTGGGGCGATCGATGCGCTCTATCCCGAGGCGAAGGTCGTTGTTGGGGCAAGCGCCTGAAGCGTCGTCTTAGTGGATGATGTGTAATGTGATGTGCGTGACTGGCCGCGGCCGGCGCATCCTTGTATGTATGTAAATGAAATCTGCCGTTCTTTGAACAGCCTTCGTGCTTTGATATTCTGCCTTACATGTGGGAATAACACGCCTAGATAGCCCTTATCTGTGCGACAACTCGCGCAGAAAACACAACCCCACACTAATGGACTGGCACGCTGGGTCATTTGTCAGGGTGCGCTCTCACTCTCGCCATTCTCGCTTCAATGCCAGGCAGCAAGCCAGTCGCTGACCCACACACCACTAAAAGGACGATTCTAACAGCGCTTCCATGCACAGGAAGGAGTGCCGACACACAGCTGTCAAACGCAAACGTGACACATCATATAACGAGACGCACGCACACGCACGCACGCAACTTCGTACACGCGGCCCGGAACGCGACGACGACGCAGGCGCAGACGACGCAACACCACTCACTGCGGCTGCGCCTTATACACTCCGACAGACGCAGGACGCAGCACGCGCTCCTTGAGCTTGTAGCCAACGACCTGCACTGCGGCGATTTTTCCGACCTTGTCCTTCTCCGGGGTCGGCACTTCGTACAGCGCCACGTGCTCGTTCGGATCAAACATCTGGTTCAGCGGGTTCACCGACTCGAGGCCGTGCCGCGCAAATATCTTGCTCAGGCACGTCTGCGTGCCCGAGACACCCTCGTGCAGCGACTTGAGCTCGGCGCATTTGGCGAACAGTTCCTCGCGCTTCTGCGCGGGAACGCTGTCGACCGCGAGCTTGAGAATGTCGGCCACTTCGAGCAGGTCCTTCGCAAAGCCCTGGATCGCAAACGTCTTGGCCTTCTCTTCCTCCCGCTTCCCGCGAAGCCGCACGTTCTCGGTCTCGGCAAGGGCGCGGCGGTACTTGTCCTGCGCGAATGGCACACAAAAGCACGACGTCAGGCTATCCCATCGAGAAACAGTCGCAGCTACGCCAGATAATGCAGCAGACCAATCCTGTAGACGGCTTGAGACATGCGACACGCGAAGGCAAGCACACGCACGCACGCACAGTCACACAGTGAAAGCGTTGGGAACTGCCAAACGCATGATGCCCACCTCGAGCTCAGCGGCCTTCTTTGTCAACTCCTCAACCTTCTGCTGCTCTGCGGACGGTTTCGCAGCGTCAGTCGTCGCAGCCTGCTCCGGCTTCGCCTCCGACTTGGGCGCCTCCTTCTTCTCCTCCGTTGTGTAGGCGCGTCCCGACGTAAGCGTCGGTCGCAACGACAGCGCAACAGACCGCCGCAGGGTCGCGCTGCACGCCCTTGTCGCCAGCATTCTTGTACGTGTGTAGTCGCCTAAGTTAAACCCGAATTATAAAGAGGCGTCTTCTCTTTCTCTGCGTTTGTTATGTGCTGTGTGTCTGCTGTGTGTGTTGCGTGTTGCCGTGTGTGGTGTGTGGATCAGCTGTGAGCGAGCACGAGGGATGACGTCACGTCCGACACCCGGAGTTTGTACTTTTACCAAAAATTCGAAAAATCGCACGGTATCGATTTCCTTTAAAAGGAGATGACCAAAGGCTCCATGGCTTAGTCGGCATAGCGCCTGTCTAGTAAACAGGAGATCACGGGTTCGATTCCCGTTGGAGCCTCCCTTTTGCTCCAACTCGCAAAACTTGTGACGTCACGCGCAGACACACAGCTGAGACCTTTTCCTTTCCAATCCAACTCAATTCGTGCGAAGAAGCCGTCCTTTTGTTGGTGGCATGAAGCGCAGTGGAGGGAGCGCCTGACGACTTCTATGGCTGCGTTCTGCTGTCAATAGGTGGATTGCATAAGTGGATTGGTGGATTGCATAGGTGGATTGCATAGGTGGATTGCATAGGTGGATTGGTGGTGTGGACTGGCGCTGTGCTGTGCGTGCGATGGCGTCGCATCCGCCTGCGTCGCACCCGGGCACGATCGGGGAGGCACTCGAGGCCATTGGGCGCGTTGTGGAGGGCTATGGCGCGTGGGGGCTTGAGGGCACGTCCGACACAGGCCGAGGTGCGTGCTGCGAACGGAGAGAGCTAATCTCTGTTGGTCACGCGAGATTAACGCTCGTGCCTTTGTGTCACCAGTGAATCCGCTCGGCACTGTCAACGAATATGCGCAGTACGCGGCAATGCGCGCGCAGATCGCGCGAGTGAGGGAAGCGCTTGCTGTTGTCGAGGCATGGAGCGCGGAGGACAAGCCGCTGTCCCGTTTCATCGCAGCCAGCAAGGTATGTGTGCGCGAGTGCGATCGACGGTGTGTGTGTGTGCGTGTGTGTGTGTGCGTGCGTGTGTGTGTGTGCGTGTGTGTGCTTGTGTGTGTTTGTGTGTGTGCGTGTGTGGGTTTGTGTGTGGGTTTGTGTGTGGTGCGTGTGCAATAGCCACTGCACCTCGACAATTCACAAACTACGCGAAATTTATTTTGTTTAGGAGGCCGCACAGGCGCGCGCGAGCAAGCAACGCCTCTCTTCGCTCGTATCGGGCTGCAAGGTGGAGCTGCGCGCGGGAATGTCGCCCACGTCCGGCGCGACCATGCCACCCAACGCCGCTGAAAGCGTGACTGCGGCCGTGATGGGCGTTACTGCCCGACGCGGGCTGCCGTGCGTGACGCTGAGCGAGACAGAGGGCGTGCCAATCCGCACGCACGTGATCGAGGGAAACAGCTACGTCGTCGAGGTCGTTGTCAACGTCGCAGCGGGGAAGGTGGAGGAGCTTGTCATAGCGCACCCGCAGAATGGTGACACGCACGACGCCGAGTTGGCTGCGGCCCTGGGCGGTCCCGGGGGCGCGACGGCGCTGGACGCGTGTCTGGACGGGCTGGAGGCGATTTACGCGGCGTCTGTTCCAAAGGAGCAGAAGTCGCTTCTGTACAGCGCGGTGGCGGCCTTGTCGGACGATGTCGCGACGATTGAGGCTGCGGAGCTCGAGCACGAGAGGGCCGCGCGTGCTGATGCGCCCAACGCGGCACTCGAGGCCATTTTCGACGTCTGCGCTCGTGGCTCCGGCCTGGTGTCCGTTTGCAAGGCATGGCGGGGCCCGCGTGTCGCGTTCTTTGCGCATCCGCGCGTGCGCGAGCTCCTTCGGAAAACGAAGCACGCGCAGGCACTCGACGAAGGCGCCGTGCGGACCGTTCTCGGCAAGCTCGGCGTGGTTGCGGACGTGAGCGTTGAGGACGGCCGCATTTTCCCGCTGCTTTCCGCGCCCCTCTTTATTCGCCATGGCGCGCCGGCCATTCTCGGCATTGGGTCGCACGGAACAGCGAGGGCGGTCACGGCGAGCGAGAGGGCGTCGATTGAGGCTGCGGGAGACGCGATTCCCGCGACGGGCACGGGAATGGAAGAGACCGAGCTCTCGGCCATGACGGGCGGGGGGTCAATATCGCTATCGAGCGTTATGGAGAGTGGAATGTCCATCGCGCAGCTTGCGGACCCGAAGACGTCGCTTGTGGGCGTGCTGGACGGGAGCACGACGCTCGCCGACGCGCTGGACCCCGTCAATGCGGTGGACGCTGTGTCGCCGCCTGCCGCGGACGCGCCGCGCATGGGAACGGACGTCGAAATGACGGACGCAAACGGCACCGAGCGGGAGATTCCGGCATCGCAGTGGGTGAAAGAGTGGCGGCACTTGTGTTTGCATAACTTGGATGTCTGGCATTTACGAGTCTGTGTGACAGTCTCGCTGACCTTTGCGTGCGTGGTTTGTGACCGTTTGCGCAGTGGCGTGTCCGTCATACCTCTGCATTTTGGCCCCCTACGAGGCGTGCATGAGGTTGCCGCCAATTTCGTGCTTCGTTTGCGCGAGGATCTGCCAGCGGCTGCGCTCTTGACGCACCGTCTCGATGCTGTTGTGTGGGGTGGTGAGTCGACGCAACGAGACCAAGTCGTGTAGCGTGGATGGAGCAGAAACACATATTCGCGGCGTGTACATGGATCAAATTTTTCTCGATGTTCTGTCGGTTTTGCACTCATTCTTTGTCGACTCGGATTTGCAGAGACGCCTGCGCCACTGGTACCTCCCGGCGACCCTGGAGCGCCCTTTGTGTCCATCGAAGACTTGCTGTTGCGCGGTTTTGGCGATGAGCGGCGCTCGGCGGAGGCGTCGCGCGTGCCTGACGCTGTCGATTCGTTTGGTGCTGTGCAAAGAAGCTTTGTGAGTACCAGCGTTGCTTGTCAATGTGGTGGCTAGCTATTGATGCAGTCACTTTGTTTGTTTGTTTGTTTTTTCTTTTTCATGTTGTCGTCTGACGATGAAGTGCGTGCTTGTGCAAGCGGGTGCTCGGTCGCCTGCAGCGATACAACATTGTGACGCGCAATGGAGTGCGCGGGTATCTCATCCGACGGATTCCATTCACGCACCCGCGACACATCTTCCCGCTGCTTCAGGTGCGTGGGTGCTTGTGTTGTGCGCTTCTCTGGTTGCTTTTGTGTGTGTGTGTGTGTGTGTGTGTGTGTCGTTTGTCTCCTGTGCTGATGCGCACACCTCACGAGTGCGCAGCTGCTACGCCAGCAACTTGTCTTCAACTGGCTCTTTTTGTCCGCCTGCGGCAACGACAGACAGCGTGTCGGTGAGTGGCGGATGTGGTGCGCTGCGGCGGACTGTGGCATGTGTCTATCTACGTTCGGCCCACTGCTCGTTATCATGAACTTTGCATCGACCGTTCCCTTCTCTCGCGTGGCGTCTGGCTGACCTTTTGCCCTGGTGCGCTGCAGACGCCAATCCCACTGAGGCGTTGGATGACGTCGTCGAGGTGTCCGCCGTTGCGCCGTCGAGCATTGCTGTGACGCTGCCCGATCCATCCGGCCCTGGTCTTGCGTGCATACACATCACGATCGAGCAGGGCGGCGTCCTTACCGCGAGTCTTCGGCGACCCCGTCCATTCAAGAGAGCGCGTACGGATGCATTCCACGTGAAGGACGAGAAGGAGAGCATGGACAGCTCGTCGGATCCTGCCGTTGATTCTGCGCTGACAGACACGTTGCAGCGCACCTTCTCCATCCCGCTTGCCATCTGCGAGTTGCTCGGTGTGCGAGACGGACCGGTCGCCGCTTCTTCCAACGATGGCGCCATGGCAGCGCCTACGCTCTCTTTGGAATCCGTCGCTGAGATCGTGCCTCACGCTGTCGCCGCGTCGGAGTCTGCCAACGACACCGCTGGCGATGCCCCTTCGGAGCAACCGCTGGTGCAGTCGCAGCCACAGCTGGGCGGGCGAAGGAGAGGGCGAGCTGCGGCAGCCGATGCGTCGAAAGCGCAGGCGAAGACGGAGGTTGTCAGTCCGCCGCCGCCGGCAGATGCAGACGGCGAGGCGCCGCGAAGGCGGTCGGCGCGAGAACCAAAACGGAAGCGGGATGATTGAATACAGACCTCGATTCGTGGCAGTCGTATTAATAGAAGTCGGTTGAGGGTCATGACTGATATGGATAAAAGAGGAGAATGCGTCGGAGACGGTCCTGGCTTTGTTGAGCGAGGCTTCAGTTGCGTCGGAGACGGTCCTGGCTTTGTTGAGCGAGGCTTGATTCTTTAGTGACCTGATCATGGCATTCCATGGCTGTTTGACGTACTACTCTTCTAGTCACAGTCTGCAGCTGCAACTGGATCGCAGCGGATTGTATTGGCCTAGTAGACATGGCTATCCAAATGTCCCCGTCTTTCCGTTCCTGTTGAAGAATTCCCACAGCGCCTTTCCACCGTCGCCGATAAGGTCCTGCATTGCGGACAGCGAAAGTTTCGAGAGCGCAGCGAGCGAATCGACGTTGGCCATGACGTGGCGGTAGTTATGCGAAGTGATGCCCGGCAATCGGCGCAAGAAGTCCTGGGAACGGCGCGGAATGCAGGGACAACATTGAAACCGTCAGAAAGGCCGACAGCAGGCCGAATGCCGGTCGAACAAGTACAGACAGAAAACAGCGGTGCAAAATTGAACAACGCGAGGATCCCACGGCCAAAGCAAAGCCAAGACGAAGGCACCGGACGCACCTGAGGGCCGGGGTTGACCATGCCCGCCAATTCCGGATTGACGGGGCCATCCACTCCCACGGCAGCCGCAAAGGCCGCGTCAGGGTCCGCAAAGTTCGCCTGCGTGACATGCACTGTCAGTAACAAACGACATCATACCACGCACAACACACGAAGGGTGCGCTGGAAGAGTGCAACGTACGGATGTCGACGTTCACCTTCAGCGTCTCAAATACTTCCGCCGTCGCATAGGGGCTCTGACACCACAGGATGCGCAGGCTCGGAAAGTGAAGGGTAAGAAGTGCCAGCTTGGAGGAGAGGTTCTGGAACGAAATTTCCGACGTGATGTCCGTCTTGCTCTGCAGGAGCCGAGAGCGAACACGCGTCAGTGAGAGAATGGCCAGTGATTGAAATTGAACCGGTGGGGAAAGGGAAGAACAGGCATGGACCTGCGACCGACAGACGAAAGAATGGCCAGTGATTGAAATTGGCCGGTGGGATAAAAAGGGGAAGAACAGGCATGGACCTGCGACCCGACAGAGTGACTCAACCAAGAGCTGAACCGAGAGTTGGCTTAACCCCAGAGATGAGCACCCATCGATTCAAATCAAACAAGAGAGAGAAGCAAACAGCAAACACAGGGCACGCACGCACCTGAAGCGCAAACGACTTTCCCTCGTCAAATTCGATTAGCAGCATTGGCAGCTTGTAATGTCGGCACATGGCCTCGACCTGGTTATACCTGCGAACAAAAAAAAGGGGGGGGGGAGAGAGAGAGAGAGAGAGAGAGAGAGAGAGAGAGAGAGAGAGAGAGAGAGAGAGAGAGAGAGAGGGAGGGAGGAAAAGAATGGACGCGCGCGTTCAGTTCAATGCCTTGGCTGCAATGCGACCACATGGGCGGTGCGAAAGCCAGCAGCCAAGCAATAGAGGGCAAGCGAGCAAAATAAGAGCAGCTACAATTATTCTGCACCGCGTCGATAGCTGCACAGCCACACGCGCACCACCCACAAGCGACCGCTCTTGAGCGACCCAATGAGATCCGAGATGCTCTTTCGCTCCACGCACATCTCCGGCGAGAGGACGTAGTCGCCCACTTCGAGCGTCACGGGATCCACCGCCATGCCGCGCTGGTGGCACAACGAAGGCAGCGTGCTCCGAAACTCGCGCATGTCCACGACAACCTTCCACGAATGGCATGTCAGTGCGGCAAGTCTAACATTAATTCACCGAAAACAATGGACAAAAAACCTCAACATCCCTTCCAATGCAAGACCGCAACACGCACCTTTCCCTTTGCCTTTGGCTGCTCCTCCACCCGCCCTCCGGCCTTGCGTCCGCTGGCGATCGGCGACGTGTCCGGCTGCGCGGGTTCTGCGCGTCCTTCCCGCTCAGTCGGGACGACCATAATGGACTTTTCGCGAATGAGAAACTGGAAGGCGTCCTTCTCCCGGCGAATGGCCGTCAAGTACTTTTGCTCCTCGACGCTCGTGTCGTACAGCACGTAGTAGACTCGCAGTGGCACGTGCGGGTTCAGCGCCTTGTGCGCTTCGATGGTTCGGACGGCGCCCGGGTCCGCGTCGTAGAGAATGACATAGCGGGGCATCGTCGCACGCAGGACGGACGAGAGCGTGTGCCGGCCTTCCTTGTTGCGAATGGCGTGAAAGACCACGCGGGGCGTCGACGAGAGCCCGATGTCGCGCCCTGCGAAGTCCAGGGGCAAGTGGCCGCCCGCCGCGTACGGATCTTCCGGGGTGGGAAGGGGCTCGTAGTTGTGCGAGCGCTCGTTCCTTAGAGAGATGGAAATAGACGCTTGATTGTCAATTCAAGGCAACGGTAGCAACGCATCGGCTGTGAACAAGGCGCTACACCAGCAACACGCCCACTTTCAGCATCGACCATGCAGACACATTGCAAAAGAGGATAACTCTCACCCCCTCGCCTCGCGCGGCTGCGGCGGCGCATCCTTCGCGCGCCCCTTCCCCTTCCCCGCCGCCGCACTCCGCAGTATCGTGAGCTCCTCCTCCTCCTGCCTGCGCTCCGTGTCCCTCTCCATCGCCTTTCGACGCTCTCTTCGTCGCATGCGCGGCTGAAACGGCCGACCCCGACCCCTCCCGCCCTCTGGCGTTGGCGCGCGCGGTCCGTCCGTGTCGTCGCTGTCGTTGTCCTTCTCGCGTGGTCGCTTGCGGTTCAGCGGTTGCGGTTGCGCGGCCGATATGAGGGCGTCGTCTTGCGCCACAGTTGACGGCATGATGACGTTCGCGTCCACCTTGCTCAGCTCCCCTCGGAAGGTCACGTGCCGCAGGTAGAGCCGCAGCAGCATCGCCTCACCGCCGTCCGCAAGGTACTCGCGCAGCTGGTGACAGGAGCGCTCGTCGCTCGCAAGCACAAGAACGGCGCCGATGCCTTCGACTGTCGCAGCACTCGCAGCACCAGCAGCGCCACTCCCGTCTTGACGAGGCGCTTCTCCCGCGTGCGCTGCGGCTCGTGCGCTCTCGGAAGCGCCCGCAACGGACAGCAAATCCCCGGCAGTCTGCAACCCTTTCTGCGCACCGTTGTCCGTCCTCTCGGCTCCCCCGTCCGCCACACCGCCAGCGCGCTCATCGCCGCTCCCATCCACTTGCATCGGCTGAGGGCCGTCATCAGCCGCCGTGCGCTGCGCCTCTCGGTTTGCCGCCAAAAGTGCCGCCGTTTCCGCGTCAGCCTCACGAAGAATTTCGCGAAGCAGCGCCCACTTCGGGTTTTCTTCAAGAACGAGCTCAACGCCATTTGGTGCCGTCGCAGCAGCCCCGGCAGCGCTGGCACCCTGTACACACACACACGCACAACGAGAAACAACACACAAAGCGACGATGAGAACACAAGACCATCCCACAGCGCACACGCAAATACACGCGCACGAGCGCCTGTCTCATCCCACAACGACGCACCGTCGGTTTCGTGACGCGGTACACCCTGTCGCGCGCGGCCGTGTACATGCGGTCGGCGGCGTCGAGGAACATCCACGTGTGGTGGCTGAACGCCTTGTTGCTCGCGCGAATCGTCGCGAGGAATCGGTTGAACGTCACGCAGTCGTAGCGCACGAGGTAATCGAGCAGCTTTCTCAGCGTCGTCAGATCAGAGGCGAGCTGCCGCGTCTTCGCGCTCGTCTGGTGCCATATCGGGTCCAACTGCTGCCGCACGAGGCTTTCAAACGAGCTGAACAGGCCGTTCTCGACCGTGAGGTTGGCGTCGTCGATGGACGGGTTGCAGCGCTTGAGCTCCGCGAGGCACTCGTCCATAATTTCGACAATCGCGTTCTGTATGGCGTCCATTTTCGGCGTCAGCTTCTGCCGCAGCTCGACCACCTCGGGCGCGTGCGGCTGCAGGGACGCGACGACGGCGGCGTGGAAGCGCGGGAAGAGGTGCAGCTTGCGCACGAAGCAGCACCGCATGACCTTCTCGATGCGCATGAACCCGGGGAGGAATGCCTCCGGCGAGTCAGAGAACGCCTTGACGAAGCCCGTGCGGTTGTCCGCGCGATACAGGCGCAGGATGAACGCCTCCGTGCTCGTCTCGATGACGCGGTGCGCGTTGCACACGATCATGCCCGTCACTATGTGCGTGGGGATGCGCTTCTTCAACAGGTCCACAACGAGAATGCGGGACGTCACGATGACGACGCCCCCCTTGACGTAGGCCTCGGAGCGGTCGGCCGCGCTGTACTCGTTCGTGACGATGCGCGGGAGATGCGTCACCCCTTCGCGACGCAGCGTGTCGAGAAAGTAGCGCTCGTCCTGCGCGGTTGCGTTCACGACGACCACGAGGGACTGCGGGTCGCAGTGCAGCTTGATTAAGTGGCAGACGAGCCGCTCGAGGCCCAGCCCGCGCGCCATCACGACAAGGCCGTCCTCGGCAGCGAGGTCCGCAAACAACTGCCGCTCGTACTCGAGCATTTTTGAGGGATGTGTGTGCGTGCGTGCGTGGGTATGTGTGTGCGTGCCGTGGCGCGTCACCGCAAAATGTCCATTCGAATAATTCGAGTAGCGTGTGTGCACGCGCAGCACATGCACACGCGCACGAAAGAATTACCTAAGCGTGCGCACGCGCTCTTGAGCAACACTCGTCTGTGGCACTGAGGCAAAGGAAGAGGAAAAAAAAACGGCAACGACACACGCACGTCACCTCAGTAACGTTACTTCTGTTACACTTCGTGAAACGAGACATAACTGCCTGTCGTGTACGCTGTGCGCAGCCGACTTGGGTCATTCAGTGCGTGGGTTTGTGGCGCGTTAACCCCCGCTGGTCGGCCGTCGCGAGCACGCGCTTCAGTGGTCAGAGTCAGCGCCATGCCGGTCTGGCGCCCACAGCCGTACTGGACTGAATGCGGGCCGACTCCGAGCCGAGGCTCTCCCCCGCCCATTTCGCACAGTCACCGGCGTCAAGCTTTTGTCCGTCATGCACGTGTCGGCGACGTGACACACACGTCGGAAGAGTGTCGACCTGACGCGGGTTGTGGGCTGCGCACTGTACTCGCCGACCCAAGGCTCAACGGACTCATGAGGACATTCCTCGACTGAGGCGCTCCGAAAAAAAAAAAGGCTTGTTGGGCCTGGAACAGAAGAACGCGATAGCCACAAAGCAATCTCTGCTCACACTGCTCACACCAAGCGCTCTTCCACGCATGAATGCATCGCCGTGTATTTTTCTTCACGCAGACGAAAAGCCGCAGCGCAACGCAACGCGCGATCTCACACGAACCCAAACGCCAACAGCGATCATCTTTCCCTTGCGAGCCTTTTAACACACGCAACGCTTACTGGCCGACGGGCTCGACCTGGTCGTCGTCGCGGTCGCTGTCAAAGTGGTCGAAGGCGTCCTCCGGCACTTCGTAGATGCGCACAACGGCCTGCAGCAAAAAAGCGACAGACATTTGTTAATAGGCAGTCTCTTTCCAAACACACACACACACACACACACACACACACACACACACACACACACACACACACACACACCGCACACACACACACACACACGGCGAAGGAGGGAGGCACCTTGTTGGGGTCCTTGAGGATGAGGTACTTGCCCTCCGGGAGGCGCAGGCACGTGTCGACGAACATGCGCAGGATGCCCCACGCGTTGTTCATGTTGAAGTTGATCTGCGTCGCAAGCTCGCCCGGGTTGAAGCCCTGCGTGCCGAGGATCACGTGCTGCTGGTTGTTCTTGCGGTTCGCGCGCGACACGTAGCTGAGGCGCGAGAGAGGAGAGACAGCGTCAGCCATCAAACTAGATGCCACAGGTCATATGGGTTGAACACCCATCAACTCATTACCCGAAAACAGAGACGACACGCAGACATCGCACAACACACACACACACACACAACACCCACCCGAGCTTAAGCTGGTCCGCGCCGCCGAGCAGCGCCGAGGCAGTCCACCGCGCCAGCTTGAACGAGTTGTTCTTGAGCTCCGTCGCGAGCACGGCGCCCTTCTGCGTGTCCAGCTTCTGCCGCCAGTCGACCGAGTTGGACGACGTCTTCGGGTCGTACTCGTTGAGCGCCTTGATCGTCATGTACCCCTCGTCGACGTTCTCCTTCTTCCAAAACATCGCGTCGAGCTCGCACCGCGCCACGAGCGTAATGTCGCCGCCAATGTCCCATCGCCGGTACCTGTACGCCACGGACGCCGCCTCCTCGCCCTCCGACACAAAGGGGTTCGGGTTTTCCAGCTTCTTCGGGTTCTCCCCGCGGCGGAGCACCTGCTGCGAAAAGTTGCGGTTGATGTACGTCGCCTCGACGGCAAGGTTCGACGGCGTGTTGATGGGGTCGGCCTCGTCGAGCGGCGGGTCCTGCGCAGTCTCGTTGACCGTGAGGAGGTCAAACGCGCTGCCCTCGCGCTTGTCGAAGAACACCTTGTCGCCGACGCGCGTCACCACAATGTCCCACGAGTAGACGGACCGCGGGCACGCCATGATCGTCGCGAGGATGGCGTCCGTCGCAAACACGCGCCCGCCCTCCGACGAGAGGTTGCGGATGATCGGGTCGTCGCTCGTCGTGACCGTGTGGTACACGCGCTCGACCTTCTGCAGCGGCCGCTCGTTCTTCGTGTTGATGCGGTCAAACGCCTTGTCGTAGTACTCGAGCGCGCCGCAAGTGAGCACGTCCTCGGGCTCCGACACGTCAAAGTTCAGCTTGGCGAGGCGGGCCAGCTCAATCTCCTCAAGCAGCTTCCAGTCCGCGCGCACCTCAATCGACGCCTCGCGCACGCGCGTCTGGCGGTCGTCGCGACGGCGGAAGTTCTGGCGCCCGCCCTGTCCACCGCCGAGCTTCTGCATGCCGCGGCGCTCCGAGCGGCGGGGGTTCTGGGAGCAGCAAGTGGAAGAGAAATTAGAGGGACGGTCGCAATCGACATGTGGAAGCGAAGAAATGGCCAAAGTGGGGATATCCGACTGCCCAAAGCCCATACATGGCCACAGCAGGCCATCCACTCTTGAAGACACGCACCTGCGGCCTGCGCTGGTTCTGCTGCTGAAAGCGACGCTGCGCGCCAAACTTCGGGCGCGTCGGCTGGCGGGACGAATCGACGAGGTGGAACGTCGACTCATCCTCCTCGTGGAAGTAGCTGAAGGCCGCGCCGCCAGCGCCGTACTGCGACGAATAGCGGTCTGCCGCACAATAACATGACGCCGTCAGGGACGTTGCTGAGACAACAAACGATCCCACAGCACACAAATTCTGCAAAGGCAGCCAGGGTATATGCGCGCAGTACGGCACATCACGGGCGATGGCTCGATCAGAGAGACTGACACCTACTTGCATATCGGCGGTCCGTGTAGGTGCCGCCAGTCCAGTCGGCCACCTTGCCGAGGCGGTCGCTCTTCGAGAACGGCTGGTAAGGGATGTCCTTGAACTCCTCAGGGACCTGACGCAATGGGAGCAGTAAGAAGGGGGCAGGGGCAGGCAATGGGAGCAGTAAGAAGGGGGCAGGGGCAGGTAGATGGACGATTGAGTGTTCAGAAACCCATTGGAGGGGCAACGTGCAGCCGCAGTGGGGCTTGCAAATGGCACGACGCACACACGGTACTGCCGTTTCACCACGGACGTAACAGGGCTCCGATGGCGTATGCCAGCGATCCAAGGTACCATAACAAGCAGTACATATAAGACAGATACTGTGAATGCGCCCATGCGAAACGCACGGCCATGCGCGCACTGCACACCCACAGAGACAGGGCCCCATCCCGTCGGGTTGTCCTGGATCCGGGGCGGCCGGAAGGCCACCGCGGGCTGCTCAGCCATCGCGTGGAGTGTGCAAGGGCCCGCCGGAGAAGCAGACCAACACACACGCACGCGAGAAAGTGCCGTTGAGATGGGAAATCACATCGCACAAAGGAGCCATTCTAAGGTAATAATGACACAGCACTTGGCAAGCACGAGGCCATGTGCGCCAGTACCAGCGCGAATCAACTCCCGAGATACTCTGGAGTAAACTCCGGCTCACGTGAGCAGAAAGTGAAACGAGATCCGCACGTGGCATCATACGAAATGGGACTAAAAGTAAATTTCCATTTGGCTCAATATACAATGCAAAGTACCAATAAAACCGACTAAATATTAATTCAGTGAGGAAGTTACTCATATACATTATCTATACAGCAATGGTGAATAGTGCTTATTTTCGGGACGCTCTTGCGGCAATCGTGCACACGCGCTCAGTCACACGTCGCTCCTAGTCTCACTCCGCTTTGCTCCACATGCCACTTGCACACACGCGCACACACGTACACGCGTGCACATTCCTCTCTGCGCGCTGGCGTGCGGATCGGCGTCTCCCGTTTCTCGCTGCTGCGCGGGGGACTCCTTGCGCTGGTAACTCCTACAACATCGGAGAAGGGTGACCACACACGTGCGACAGAGGCGTTGTGACTCTCACGTTGGCTCTTTTTGCGAGTCGCTGACTGCGGCGAGTGAGTGTTCTTTCGTATTGCGTACGGTCGGGTGACACACCGGTGCTCCGATTCGCCGACTTCGTTGGGCCGTGGACAGCAACCGACGCCCGTTTTCTGTAGCTCGAGGGCACTTTGTACTGCTGCGTGGTAACGCACGTCTGCTGGTCGTTGTCGAGGGTTCGCAAGGGGCGGGGAATCTCCATTCGATTTGGGGATACCCCTCCCACGTGCGTGGCTCGGTCGTGTGCGCCGCAGCCCGTCTGTCGTCTCGCACGCACGCACCCACACACACACACACTCTCCGCCATGGCGGACGCCCACAAGCCGCCGGCGGGTGCGGCGGGCCACCACGTGACGCCGGGCACGAGCCCTCGCGTGGCGCCCGCCGACACCGTCGATTCGAAGGACGCGAAAGAGGCGAAGGACGGAAAGGACGCTGCGCCGCCCGCGCGCCAGCCGAAGCTGTTCGGCCCGCCCCCGGAGCGCAATCCGTGGAACAAGGGTCCGAAGGCCGACGCGAAGCCCGCGGAGGCCAAGCAGGCGCCGTCGGGCGGCGAGGCGGCGCATCATGCGGCTGCTGCGGCTGCACCTGCCGTCGCCACCGAAGCGGCCCCGTCGCCGGTCATTAAGCCCGCGAGTGCCGCTGCGGCTGTGAGTGGGGCGGCTCCTGCAGCAGCGCCGACCGCCGCGCCTGCCAGCGCCCCTGCGGTCCAGGCCACTGTGAAGGAAGCGCCGGTTGCCGACGGCGATGACGGTGGGTTCCTGCGTCTGGAACTGTATGTCGATTGTAGTATGTCGGGCGTTGTGGTGGGCACGTGCTCGTGGTTGCTGATTGCACTGATATCCGCGCAGGCAAGGCAAAGAACGCCAAGAAGACGAAGCGCAAGCCGTCGAAGGTGTGTGCAAATGGAGCCCGCGAAAGCCGCGTCGCACGAATTGCATCTCTCTCTCAGTGCCACGCGATGTGCGCACACCACCTCATTCTCACCTGCCAGCCCACTTGTACCGTATCTCACACATTCTCTCACGCATCTCGCAGGGCCCGGAGCTCGGCGACCTCAAGGCGTGGCCTTCGCTCGGCGAGGCCGTGACGGAGCCGGCGACGGCCGCGAAGCCCGCGCAACCGCAGCAGGTCCCGGCCAAGGCGGAGAGCGCCGAGGCTGGCCGCGGGAACGCAAAGAACAAGTGGGTGCCGTTCAAGATCGAAGGGCCGGCAGCGGGTGCGGCGGCGGGTCCGTCGGAGGGCGGCCGGGCAGAGGGCGATGCCACGCACGGCGCTCAGGGCCCGTCGCGCTCGCATGGGGGCGCGCAGCAGGGCGGGCGTCGCGGCGGGGCGCAGGGAGGGCGATCGGCGGGTGCTGGGCGCTCGCAAGGACAGCCGCCTGCGCAGCCGTCGGCAGGCGCGAAGGACGCGACGGTGGCTGCGCCGGCCGCGGAGGCAGCGCCTGTGGCCGGTGCGCCTGTTGCGGCGCCGCAGCAGCAGCAACCCCAGCCGCAGCAGCACTCGCAGGCGCAGGCGCAGGTCCACGCACACGCGCGCGGACAGCAGTCGTCGCAGCGCGGCGGCGGGAGCGGGCGCGGGGGTGCCGGCGGACGCGGGGGTGCCGGGAAGCACCAGGGCGGCCGTGGCGGGTACGGCGGTCCCTCTGGCGGCTACGGAGGGTATCGCCAGCAGACGAGCTGGGAGGGGCAGCAGCAGGTGCCGGCGCCGCAGGCTGCGTACTATGGGGCGCCGTTTGGTGTTGGGCCGCAGGGCGCGCCCTTGTTTGACGAGAACGCGCTGCGCGAGGCCATTCGCGGGCAGGTCGAGTACTACTTCAGCGAGCAGAACTTGGAGCGCGACATGTACCTTCGCCAGCAGATGGACGCGCAGGGCTTCGTTCCCCTCGCGTTTGTCGCCAACTTTAACCGCCTCAAGTCGCTCGGGACGACCGTCGCGTTTATCGCCGAGGCCCTTGCGTCCAGCGACAAGGTCGACATTGCCGACATGCGCATCCGGAAGCGCGGCGACTGGCAGCAGTGGCTCCTTCCCCCGACGCCGACGAACGTCACGCCCCGCCAGACGCCCACGATGACGGCCGCACAGCCGCTTGCCGCGCCGGCGCCCGCTCCTGTCGTTCCCGCGGCGCTCGCTTCGTCGCAGGCAGCCGCGCCCGCGCCTCATCAGGCTGCGGCGTCTGCTGCTCCCGCCGCTGCCCAGACGACGGCACCTGCTGCTCAGCAGCCCGCCGTCAAGCACGTGACGCTGGCGGACAGTGTCACGGCGGAGCCCTACGTGCCCAAGCAGGGCGCGAACGTCGTGCAGAAGCCGGTGGGTGGCGCGCAGCCCCCCGAGTGGACGGAGGTTCGCCGGCGCCGGCGTAACTCGCGCTCGTTCTCTGCGGATGCCGGGGACGAGCTCGGCGGGTCGCGCGGGAAGAAGGAGGACTACGAGGAACTGGACTTTCAGTTTGACGAGGAGATGCTTGGGTCGGGCGGCAAGCGCGGCCGGCGGTGCGAGGACGACGCGTCGGACTCGGAGGAAGAGAGGTGGGCTGTTGTTAATATGGCTGTTGTGAATGTGTCGCCCCTGCTGGCAGTTGTCGTTGGCTCTGTTTCGTGCAGTATGCTACAGGCATTTCCCTCTGCGAGGTGCTCACGCGCGTGCCGTATTTGCACTCTCGACGCGCAGCGACAGCGAGGAGATGAGCGACGAGGAGATCTCGAAGCTGCTCATCGTGACGCAGACGCCCCCCGCGCGCAAGCACGGCGGCCACGACCGCACCGGCAATTTCATGTCGCGCATGAAGTGGACCAAGCAGTGGGCCGAGATGATCAACGACGGCCTCTACTACTACGAGCAGGACCTCGTCGCCGCGGACGACGCGTCGGCGTATGTCAACCGCACGGAGCACATTGCTTCCTCGATGAACAAGCTCGGCCTCATGACGCGCGAGGAGTTTGAAGCCGCCGGCGGCTCCGGCGCCCTCCACGACAAGGCCATGGCGGCGCTCGGGGAGCAGATTGACCGTCACCGCCAGCGCACGTCGTCGGCCAACTACTCTGCGAGCCCGCTGCCCCTGCCGCCCGTCCCTGTGACGTCGCTCGACAACTCGCCCGCGGCGTCGCAGCCCGTTGCGGTTGCCGGCAATGCCACGCCCAAGACCCCCAAGACACCGAAGACACCGAAGGACGCGAAGAAGGCGCCGCGCTTTTTCCCCGCACCCGGCGAGAAGGAGGCCGCCGAGGGCAAGCCGCCGGTCGCTCCCGGGACGCCGCAGAAGGACAAGACGAAGTACTCGCAGAACCCGCCCGTGGAGATGCACGTCGGGTGGGTCATGGGCAACAAGCCGCACCCGCCGAGCGCCACGCCCACGCCGTCGCCGTCGGACCCGTCGCCCCTCGCGCGCCGCATGAGCGAGACGCAGCGCGTGCGGCGCGTGAGCGAGAGCTCGGAGGGCGGTTCGCTGCCCAACTTCCAGCACCCGTCGCACGAGATTCTCAAGGACGGCGGCTTTATCCAGCACAAGTACCACAAATTTTACCAGAAGTGCACGCGCGGTGGGTACCCTGCGCTGCGTTGCTTTCGCACTTCTGCGTCGTCGCTGTGCGTGTGGATTTGGTGTGTGCGCGTCCCGTTTGTGCTTCCAAATGTGGCGGTTTACGGCTTCAAAGCCTATTCTTTTGTTTTGCCTGTCGCTTTGTCGCGCGTGTTATTGTCCGCTGATGCCGGTTGAGGTCCGGTCGCCCCCGGACATGCGCTGATGGTGGCCTGTCACGTTCGTTGCAGAGCGCAAGCGTCTCGGCATTGGGCAGTCGAGTGAGATGAACACGCTCTTCCGCTTCTGGTCGTTTTTCCTGCGCGACCACTTCAACCGCAAGATGTACACCGAGTTTCGCACGCTCGCCCTGGAGGATGCCCGCGGCGGATACCGGTGCGTCGCGCTTTTCGTCTTGTGCCCCTTCGTGCATTGCGTGCGTGCGTGCGCGCCCGTGTGTGTTGCTAGTTTGTGCGCGCGTGCGTGCCTGTGTGTGTGTGTGTGTGTGTTGTGTGTTATGTGTGCGTGCCTGTGTGTGTGTGTGTGTGTGAGTGAGTGTGTGTGGGTTGTGCGCGCATGTGTGTGCGGGCTCACTAGCGGTGTCTTGTCCGACGGGCTGTTGTTTCTTGGCGACTGACAATCGACTGTCTCCCTTCGCAGGTATGGCGTCGAGTGCCTCTTCCGCCTCTACAGCTATGGCCTCGAGAAGAAGTACCGCCAGGACCTCTTTGACGATTTCATGGAGGAGACACTCACCGATTACGACAGCGGTGCGTGTGCGCGTGTGCGTCGCGTGGTCTTGGCATGTGCTTGATTATCCCGCGTTTTGCTGTTCGGTGCTGACTCTTTCCCCCCTCGCACGCAGGCCATCTGTACGGCCTCGAGAAGTTCTGGGCGTATCTCAAGTACCGCAAGGACACGCGCCCGCTCGAGGTCACCCCTCGCCTCAAGGAGCTCCTTGCCAAGTATCGCACGCTCGACGACTTCCGCGTGCCCCACCCGAACGCCGCGGCGGCGGTGCAGCCCGCGAAGCCCGAGGCACCCGCGCCCTGAGCAAGTGTTGTGAGGGACTGCCGCCGTGAAGTGGCTTGTCGGATGTTTCATTTCACGTGGTGGCCTCGTGCTGTGAAGTGTTTGGTTTTTGAGTCGCTTTTTTTTCTTTGCTGCTGTTTGGAGAAGGATAAAGTCGCGGGCGGCTGAACGGCCCAGGCGAAGGGAGTTCCCCGCTCGTGCCGCGCTGTTATCGCTTTTGGCTGCTGCGTGTTGAAGGTGTAACCGGGCGTTACCGGTTGTCGGTGGTCGCGCTGTCTCTCGAAAAATTCGTGCGTGCGTTTTTGTCTGCGCGCGCGTCCTTTCTTCGCCGCGTCTCTTTCCCCGCTTTTTCTCTGGAATGCTTGCTGTTTCTCTCTATCGCTTCTTTCTACCCGCCACGCATTTGCACTGCGCGCGCGTTTTTGTTTCCCGCGGTTACTTTGGCGCCCATAATGAACGAATGTCAACGGACTGTGTGTGCGAGGCATTGGGACCCGACAGCGTGGTAGGCCGACCAACCCATCACTGATCTTTGCCATAACGTTTTGCGAGCCCTCAGGCGCTTTACTCGACTCGGCGCACTCTGCCGCATCAGACGCACACAGTCGACGCAGGCGGAGGCGGCGTGTGCAATGTGTGTCAATCGGCGCCCCTCACGCGTAGTGCTTGCGCGAGCCCTGCTTTCGGCTCGTGGGGTACTGTTCCTCGGCAACTTCCTCCGGCTCCTCTTGCCGCTTTGACGTCGCCGTTTTTGGGCGCCGTCCGGCGGTCTTTGGCCGGGCTGTTTTGGGCCGCGCAGACGGCCTGCGAGTGAAGGTACAAGAGATGAGATGATAGCATCGCACAGAGACACAGAGAGACGATAATAATGCGCAAGGGCGAGCACAGGAGCGCAAAGGGGCACTCACGTGGCCTCGACAAACTGGTCGTACGAGAGGTAGACGTTCTCCGTTTCCGTGTGCATGGTGGGCTGCATCTTGGTGTCGTCCTTGGCGTCGTCGGGCAGCTTGTGGATGTTGTTGCCGGCGTGCGCAATGTGCTGCAGCTGCCACTCGTCCAGGTCCTCAATCCACGAAGCGTGCGACTCGATCAACTCCTGCGTGGCACAGGTCCGCTGGCGTCAGAACAAGGGCCATCGCAAGGGGCAGAACGTGCTATCCTTCAACGCCTATGCAACGGCGCGTCTGCGTCGCAGGGGGTCGTGCGTGTGCACGTGTCCCACCTGGTACTCTGGGGGAATGTAGTTGTCGATGACGAGCATTTTGAGGCGCAGTTCGCGCGTGAGTTCGCGAATGTGATCGAGCATCGACTCGCGCTCGCGCTGCATCTCCTCCTGAATCTCGTTAATCTGGGAGCGTGGGGCGACATCAGAGGTTGAACACACGCACGCACGCACGCACACACACATGCACTCACGCACACGCACACACAAACGCAGCGCACATACGAAGACCATGTGGACCCACCTCTGATTTGGCTGCCATAAACATGCCCCACACTTTCTTCAGCTTTCGCTTCTTCGCCTGCGCCTCCTCCTGCAGCGACGTGTAATGGCCCTCGAGCTCAAACCTGCGAAGGCACACACAAGATGAGCGCACTCGGCCAAAGCATTGACCACAACAACAGCGGGCACGGCGAACCCAATGGGAAAACGTTGGCTCACCTCTCGTCCTCCTTCTGCTTGATCTCCTTCGAAAGCAGCTCTTCTTTCCGCTGCTTCTCCTCCAGTTCCTTGTTCGTCTGTTCCAGCAGGCGCTCCTGCTCTTCCGCCTTCTCAAGCTGCGGTGCGTGGGGGCGAGTGTTGATCAGAAAAACAGACACCCCCGACACGCGCGCATGCACGACTCATGACAGCGATGCCAAAATCCGGGAAGCCGAGAGTGCAGAGGACAACTGGGAAACAGCGTCGATGAAAGCCACGCATGCCCACCAGGTTGACGCCGCCGACAAGCAGCTTCTCCTGCATTCCACGCAGCTTCGAGTTGAGCTTCTCGCGCTCCTCAGTCGCCATCGTCAGCTCCTGCTGCCGGTCCTCCAGCTCCTCCGAAATCCGCCGACGCTCGCTCTCCGCAATGTCCGTCGTCTCCGTGAGCGCGCGCTTCTCGTCGTCCAGCCGCCGCTGCATCTCCTCGAGCTTCTGCAGGGGCACGCCGTGCAGACGCGCCTTCTTCTCCTTCGGCTCCCCCTTCTCGCGCTTTGCGCTGCCCTTCTTCCGCCCCTTGCGGCGCCCATCGCCAGTGTCCCCGCCGTCATCGTCGTCGTAATCACCGCCGCCGCCGCCGCCACCACCTTCGCGTGCAGGAAGCGTGAGGGGCAGCATGGCATTCACACTCACACGCATCGCAGGCAGAACGCACAGGAACATGGCAAGACGCTCGCCGCACCGACATGCACCATCCATGTGTGTATGTGTGTGTGTGTGTGAGTGTATGTGTGCGTGTGTGAGTGTGTGTGTGTGTATGTGTCTGTCTGTGGTGTGTGCATACTAGCACACGGGATAGGAGGCCTCGCATACCTTCGGCCATCTCGAGCTCCCTCTTAAGGCGCTCGATCTCCTCCTGGAACTCGCGCAGCATCGCGTCCTTCGGGTCCTCGTTGATCTTGGGCTTGTTCTTGATGTTCTTCGCGCGATTGGCCCAAGTGAGCGTGTTCAGCGTTTCGTCATAGTTGTACGACGCGGGGCCGACGTTCGCAATCTTCGGAAATGGAGGGGCGCAAGCGAGCACGGCTCAGAATTGGACCTCACAAGACGCGTTGAACAGACAAGTGGCGTCCATCCCCCCCCCCCCCCCCCCCCCCCCCCACACACACACACACGCACACACACACATCCACAATAAAGGGGGGAAAAAGCACAGCAACGCTTCGAACGACTTGCAGTGCAACAACGGCGCTCCCAACGGCGCTCCCGAGTGCACGCACCATGAGCGTCTTTGCGTTGCCTCCGAGCGAGTCCTGCAGCAGGCGCGTAAGCTTCGAGTCGCGGAAGGGCACGTGCGACGCGCCCGTCACGAGCGACGAGATGACGTTGCCGAGCGTCGAGAGGGACAGGTTGATCTTGGCGGCCTCCTTGAAGCGCTCGCCCGTGGCCCCCGTCTTGCTCTGCCGCTCCGAACCCGCGAGGTCGACCATGTTTAGCTTGCCCGCGCGGATGTGGTCCTTGCCGTCGGGGCCCGTCTCGCTGCACTCGATCGTCAGCGTGAGGATGGCGTGCGACCGCGACGAGTGCTCGTTCATGTTGGTCGCGCCCGTGACGCGGTTCTTGTTGCCGTTGGTCATGAGAACGTCGAGCTCCGACGCCGTCTTCACCACAAACGAACTGAGGTCCTTGACGTACACGCCCGTGTCCGGACGCTCCTTGAGCTCCAGGCGCCGGTTCTGGTCGGGCGCAAGCAGGTCGCGGATCTCCTCCTGTCGGAACGCGCCAATTAGGCCGCACAGTTGCAGTCGCAGACCAACGCGAGCGCACAGCAGCATGCGGAGTGGACACGCATGCAGCATGCATTTCCTTGAGAATACAGTCATAGCACGCGCAGCGGTGTAACAGGTCGCCTCCGCACTCCTATTTCGCACTCCAGCAGGGCTCACACAGCCATCGTCGAAACGCATCAGTCGCCACAGGCAGTCATGCTTCCCATGCAGAGCCGCGCACGTGACACCGGCCAGCCCACCATGTAAATCTCCAGGTACGACCCGCGCACAAGGAAGCGCGTCTTGCCGTCGGCCTTTGCGACGTGGCCGAAAATGTGTGCAAAGGAGTTGGGAACGATGCCGCGCAGCTCGGGGACGGAGCGGTCGCCCTCCATGGTGTGCGTCTTGCCAGTGCCCGTCTGCCCATACGCGAAGATGGTCCCTGCGCACCCGCGCGACTCAGAAGACAAGGCAGGCGTGGTCGACACACACACTCACACAACAGCTAATGCACACACACACACACACACACACGCACGCACGCACGCACGCACACCCACACCCCCACCCACACACACATTATCACGCATGCACGCCACGCAGACAGAAACACACAAACACACACCATTGTAACCGGTGAGCACCGCCTCGACAATGGGGCGCGCTGCCGTGTTGTACACGTCCATCTGCGTAATTTCCGGCGGGAAGACATCGTCAAAAGTGAATGTCTTTGGCACTTCGTCGCCGCGTGGGTTGGGGTTGGTGACGACGATGGTGCCGCGCTTGGCGTCGCAGTGGACAGTCACGTTGTGCCCCTGCTTCTTCTCCTTCTCGTTGAGCGGGCGACAGCGCACGGCGACCTTCACATTGTCGCTGTTGCCGCCCTTCTGCAATTGCGCACGCAGGGAGTGTGAGGCATAGTGTAGCACGGCGGGCCAGTAACGTCCGCCACAGAGAATGAGTGGCTCACCGGTGCCATGGCGCCGAGTCTGCGGGCGAGCTGTGGCGTGCGATAGGCTGACGTTCAGCCCAGTCGTTTGAGCACCCCAACAGCGCGTGACAGTGTGTGTCAGTGTTGCTGGGCACTCGTGTGGGCAAAGTTGAACCATAACACTGTGCGTGTGAGTGGTTGTGTTTCACTTCAGCACATTCCGAGGGCGCCGAAAAAGGGCAAATAGGAATGGACAAACGATAATGGAAAAATTCTACTTCTTATTACTTTATATATTAAAGACTGCTTTATTGTAGACATATTAAGATAACTTTTAAATATTATACCATGTTAGGAAATTGTAGGCCCACCATTTCAGGGATTTGTGTGTCATGGTTGTATTTTTGGAAAATTCCTTCGAGTAGATGAGTCCCGCGCAGGATGCGCACAATTTTCTACTTAATGACTAAGTTGCATGGAGAAAACTTTTAATAGAAATGTTGATCATTTTGTGAGAAGCGAAAGTGCGTAATTAGTATACCGCGGGCTCGCGTGTGCGAATAAACGATGACGCGCCATTTGTATGGAATTTTGTATGGAGTTGTGCGCATAATAAAAATGGGCACATCTGTTGTGGCGCGTTGCTGGGATTGCGCTCTCTCCCTCTCTCTCTCTCTCTCTCCTCTCTCTCTTTTCTCTCTTCAAACACATCTTCCATCGCACACGAACACACATACCCTGCCCTTTTCCCTCTGTCTTGGGGCCGCGTCCCCTTCTTCTTTGCGCGTGGTGTATTTCATATCAACGCATTTTTTTATTGTATTGGGCAACTCAAAGATGAACTACTTCTACTCTGCGGGCGCCAGCCACGTTGGTCGCGACGTGGACATAGCGAATTGAGCGCGCCTCCGTGTCGCGCTGTGTGAGGAGGTCCCTCGTATTGCCTTGCCTTCGACCGGACGAGTCGACAAGACGGACGCGCGCAAACCCGCCGTCCCATCAACCACCGCAACAAGCAGCACTATTTGACACGTCGCACCGCGAACAGGGCAGTGAAGAATGGACTCTGTCCGCTTCTCGTACTCGCTCAACCGCGCGCGCGACCACGCCATGGAGCGGCAGCAGGCCGCATGCAGCAAGGTGTGTGTGCGTGGCATGTGGCTGTAACTTCTGCTCTGAGGGCTGTGTGGGCTTGAGCTGACAGTTATCGGTGTCTCTGCAGCCCACGAAGGCGGATGTGCACATTTCGAGCGTGTCGCCGCTCGCGTGGGGATATCCCCTCTTTGAGACGGCCGCGTCGAAGGTCTACGCGGGCGCGGACCGCCTGGCCACGCACTCGATCTTCTGGTCGCTGTTTCAGCGCAGCGAGTGAAGAGGGAAAAGTGGGCGAATCGAGACTAAGCAGACGTGACGGATGACGACGGTGAATAGGGTCCTTTGCGTCCAACTTCTCTCGTCGGCTGTCTTTCCTGTGAAGCCCTTCGCCGCTGCGTGCGCACGCGTTTGCTGTCTGCGGCGTGCTGTTTTTTGCTGTACGTGTCTCATATCGAAAGCCGCTTGCTTGGCTGTTATCGCCGGGTGTGATGGAGCGGACATTCTCCGGCCAACGGAGAACTCCCGCTCTTCATTGATAAATAGTGGCGCATCGCGCGTTGACCCACGGAGTGTCGTATCCCTGTGTGGTGCATCTGACGCCGCAGACACGTGAGGTCACTTGCGCGCCGGCGCGTCGCCCTCTGCCCTGTTGGAAGGGGGAAAGTCGATGTCCCAAAAGCCCGGCGGCGTTGCCGGCTTCTCGAACAGCCGCCGGTGCCGCGAGACGCATTTCAAAAGCAGCTTTTTCTGCTCGTCGCTCAGCGCCATGGACGTGTAGAACTGCGAGAAGCGATGAAGCGGAAGTAAGTATGGGGGCATGGCAGCGGTTCACCATAAATGCACACTCACACATAAACACTCATTGTACATTGTACAGGGGACGAAGGCGAACAGAAGGAAGCACAAACGCGCCTTTTGGCACTCGTCGCAGTCAAAGCCATCGAGGCGCTCGCGCTCTTCGCGGCCCCGCACCACTTCGACGTACTTGATGGGACGGCCGTTTGCGTTTCTGTCGCAAGGCAATGAGTGCGTCGACAACTCTTGGACAGCGCTGGCAAGCGTCGGCACACACACACACACACACACACACACACACACACACACACACACACACAAAAACAGGCATACGGAAAAAGAGACATAGATAGCGACACGACAAAGCCACTTACATGTGACATCTTCATCCTTCCACACGCACAAAGAAACCCACTCTTCAGGCGCCCGCCCTCCGATGGGCGCGTACTCGCGAAAATCCGCGCCAATGTGTCCGTGCACAAGCGCAGTGCGCATGGCGACGCTCGTTGTGTCCCGCGAACGGTCCTCGGCCGCACCGTCCCTCTCCCCGTCGTCACGTGGGGCCCCGTTTGCATCCCCAGCGGCACCGTCGTCGGAGTCCCCTTCGTATTGCCCAGAGTAGGTGTGCGGGAACAAGCAGGGGAACGACTGCGACACGGGCCCACCGCCGGCGCCGGCAGTCCCTGTCCTGCCAACAGCAACCAAATCGCTCTCCAATGCCGCCCAATCGATGACGTTTGGCGCGAGTGGGGGATCGTGCGCACCCGCACGTATGGCCACTCCCTGACGACGCTGTGACGGCATCTGCGTCAAGTCGGGGTCGTTCGCTCGTGCTGGATGTGGTGCATCGCCCGCGTCTTCTGTTCGCGGACGCTTGGCTGGGGGTACTGCAGAGTCATCCCTGTTTGTCGTGATAATGTGCGTGAGTGGGAGATGATGCAACTCGAGAGACACCATAACTTACCTGTCATGCTCACTCCGTTTCTCGGAATCTGTAACAAGGCACGCAATTGTGTGAGTGAGACAGCGTTTTGACCCAAACGCACAAGAAAACGAAGTCAAAACAGCTCTCACACGTGCACACACACAAAGCGCGCATACCAGGCTTGTCTTGAGCCTTGCCACCAGTCTGCTGAGCCTTCACCTCCTCGACGCGCATCCGCCACACTTTCCATTTTTGCTTCATGACTCGGTATCTCTCGATCATGGCCGCATACGCGGTGATTTCTTCGTGCAGGCGCGCGATGGTGGACAAGTGACTGGACGCGTGCGCGTGTTAGCCGTCTGCCCCAGGAACAAACACGAATGTCCGCACATACCTTGTGCATTCGCCTTCTGCTGCTGCGAGCGAAGTCTCGAGGGCCTTTATGCGACTCCGCAGCGTCTCATTCTCTACTTTAACTTGGCTGAACTCTGCACACGTGGAGAGTGTCAGAGCGCAATTCAATTGGAACGGAGACCCACACAAACAACAAACGGACCTTCATCACGTTGCGCGTGAATCGCAACAAGGTTGCGGACCGCCTCCGCAAAGTCGTCTCGCACGGCCATGTGTCGTAAACGCAGCACCGACGAGAGAGAGAGAATCGACAAAAAAAAAAAAAAAAAAACCTGTCTACGATGCCTGTTTCACGGCCTGACTTGCAAAAAGCCAGACGGCGTGTGTTACACTTTTGATTTTTGGGCGGGAAAAATTTTGGAGACAACCACTAGCCGGCCGGGACGATGCCGCGAGTTATCGGCTGCTGTCAGCAGTTTCAGTAGACGAGGCACGAACAACGGTTCTTCTCTTCAGCGCCTAATGGCCACATCTAATTTCAGTTTTGGCGTGGCATGTGGGTGCCGTTTGGAGATCTTCTTCAGTCTTCAACAACCCGGTCTGAGCCAGCCCTGCTGGAGCCGGCACCGGGGATCGCCGGCAGTCGCTGTCGCTGGGAAGGCCAGCAAATGCAGTGAGGCAGACTGGTTTAGCATTGAGGCTCATTGACAGCATCCGTCGGTCCACGGAGGGCCACGCTAAAAGAAGAGTACAGGGAAAATGTCGCACTCACACGTCAGCCGTTCACTGATGACTGAGCGCAAGGTTCATACATCCAACTCAGAGTGCGACGCCTCAGGCTTTGTTTCCGAAAAAGGTGACGGGCTCGTTCGCAAGCCTGAGCGGCCGGGTTCAGTGCCGGCGATCCGGCCCCGCTCCGGTGCCGTGGCGCTGACATGACATTCGGCAGTGTGCGAGCGCGAGCACCCTAGGCCTCCACGGCTTCCCGGCCGCCGTCAGTCGGTTCAAACGATGCGACCAGAGTTGCGTGGGCTGACCAAAAAAAAACACATAGGCCATTCTCCCTTCATCAACCAAGTTGCATAATGCGCACCGACAACACCACTCTTTTTTACGCACAGCGTTTTTCTGCGCCACACTCACCCGGCTCAGTACGCCCGCGCCGGCGCACACATTTTCAGTTAGGCATGCACACCCGGCCGCGCCGGCGCTGCGTGTGCTGTCCGTCCCGCGCGCCGCGTAAGCCTATTCCATCCCTCATCGGCCGTGCTGTTTTCTCGGAACGCGCAGTGACAGCGTTTTCAGTTGCGTGGCGGGCGAACCGGGCCTTTGGGCGCAGTCGGCTGCGTCAGTCGCCGGTCTGTCGATAACGGCACCCTAACACCCACCTAGCATTGCACTGTCGGTGGCTCTTTTTGCGACCAATCAGAGGGTGGCATGACGGCAGAAAGTGTTTACGCTTCGGACTCAATTCAACACGGAAGGAAAAACCGCAGCTCCTTTTCTGCTTTCTTCGTCTCTCTCGCTCTCTCTCGAAATTTTCCGCATAAGTGCACTTCGTGTCAGTTTCTGAGGGACCCTCTCTGTGTGTGCGTGTGTGCGGTGTGTGTGGGTGGGTCGGTGCGTGTAGGTCGCAAGGCGTGCGAGAAGTGTGTTGGACACCGCTTTTATCTGGGCCGTTGGAGATGGGAAACTGCTGCGGCCGCGAGGCCGAGGAAACCGACGACAACCCCACGCAGGTGCGCCACGTCGGTGTTTTCGTGGTGTCTTTTCAGTGGTTTTTTTAGCTTTATGTGCTCCGGACGGCGGCGTTCTCTGCGTTCTCATTACCGTACGCACGCACATGCGCCGTCTCCAAGCAGGCAGCTCCCACAGAACGCACGCACCTTCTCACGGACCCCGTGCGAAACACTGCGAATGTGAACATTGCAAGCAACCAGCGCCCACGCACAAATTCAAAGTGGGTGTTGGCTGCATCACACACTTGCAACAGGCGAACACGCAGACGTCCCATATTTTGCGTGCATGCACTCGCGGGACGCACGTAAACGCACACACATAAACACATACACACACACACACACATTCGCTCACTCACACACTACACTGCACATACGCGCGCGCACACACACACACATTTGCTCACTCACACAAACATGCACACACACAAGCGGCGTACTACTGTCACTGAAGGGACCGAGCCATATTTTGCGTTGCCGTGTGCTCACTGCGTGCCGCATATGCAGGCGCGCCAATGGCCTGAGCCAGAGCGTGGGATCGGGCGCGTATTCTCTCTCACGCACACAGGAGGAGGACGTGATGAGCAGCATTCTCCACGGCACGGCAAAGTGAGTGCGCGTTGATTTCGCTGATTTCGCGACAAGACGCGGCTTATTTTCGCGGCCTTCGCAGGACAATGATTGACGTCTTCCGCACGAGCGGCGCACTGAAGAAGAAGGACTATGTCGACCGGAGTCGGATATACGGGTGTGTGATGTACTGTCCAACTCTGCGTTGTGGTCGTTGCGTTCGGAGGTGGTCTCATTCTCGTGTTGTTGCGTTGCAGCAAAATTGTGTCGGAGTCCCAGACGTCCATGAGCGTTGGGGCCGCTGTGTTTGGTCTGCCACACCGAAGCACCGAGCCGCTCTCCGCCCTCGCACGCCCCGTGGCGCCCGGTGACCTGCGCCTGGTGCGTGCGTGCAAGGACACGTGTTGTTGCTGGCAAATGTCTCGCAGCGCCTGTTAGTGGGTTCTTATTGGTCCTTGACACGCAGATCTCGGAAGCGGCTGCCGGCGCGTCTGCGGGTGCGACGGGCATTGCTGTCGTTCCCTCTGAGGCCTTTGTGGTCAATTTCTCTGTCTGAAGGCCGTGTTGTATTAAGGCAATGTCAAATAGTGCGTCTGCTGCGGCCGTTGTTTTGCGTGGCGCGAGTGAAAAAAAAACTACGTACGGAACCAAAAAGCGTCGCTTGCGTTTGTCAGGGATCTGCATCTGCTTTTTCAGCACACACGTCAGAATGTGGCCCAACTACCTATAACACCCAGAACACCGAGAAGCCCATGGGTGCCTCAAACAATGGGCCATACAAGCGACTCTGGCAGGACATCTAAGGAAAAAACCGCTCGATAAATGGCAGCGGTTTCCGCTGGTTCCTGCATGCAGACATCGCGAGTCGAACACCCACCGCCTGTTGCGCGCCCGACCCTGCTCCCACATGGCCATCGAGGGAAGCAGAGCGCGATTGGCCCGGTACTTAAAACTCAGCCTCGGGCCGAACCAATCGGATTGCGTTGCGAGCTCTCGCCTGTCCTCTCACGATTACGCCGGGGCTTGCCGTGACGTGGTCTGTGCATATTTTCCCGCACGCCGCAACCCACACGGTCTAAAGCACATCCCACGTCTCCACTCGCCATCGCCGCTTGACAGTGAAGACACACACGGACGGGACAGAGAGAGGCGCGAGCCGTTGTCGCCCGCGCTGGCCGACCGTACATCGCCCCCGATTCGCGCTTGCAAGAAAACAGCTGACAGTGCATCTTTGGCTGCCTGATTGAGCCGTTTTGCGCGTTTGTCGTCGCGATCGAACCGTTTTGGCTGCGACATCAGGCGCTGCGGGCAATTCGACGAAAGGGCTTCCTTGGGCGCGTTCGTGGGCGTTCATCTCGCACGGATGGCGGATAGCAACAGTACGTTTCTCACGTCGGCCAACGCCACGGGCCTTGCGCTTGCACTGAGCTCAAGCGCGTTCATTGGCGCAAGCTTCATCATTAAGAAAAAGGGGCTGTGGAAGGCGAGCCAGTCGGGCACTCGCGCGGGTGAGCAGTGGTACTCGCATCTATGTGTGTTTAAGTTGCGTTGTGGCGTGGATTTGGGCTCATGGTGTGACTTTGAACTTTGGCTCACGTGTGACTTTTCGCGATCTTCAGGCGCCGATGGACACGCCTATCTGAAGGAGCCCCTTTGGTGGGCTGGAATGGTCACAAGTGGGTTACTCACTGTGCGGATATGGACAGGACACGCGTGTGCGTGTGTGTGCGTGTGGGTTTGATCTCGCGCTCACACGAGTGCTTTTTGCAACTGCAGTGATATTGGGTGAAATCGCCAACTTCTCGGCGTACGCCTATGCGCCCGCTGTGCTTGTCACTCCACTGGGCGCCTTGAGTGTCATCATCAGGTGGGTTTGAGAAAGGAGCAGGTCACCGGCTGCGCTTTGCTTCGGTCCAGCTTCGCCTGTGCTCACCCCTGTGTCCGTGCAGCGCCATTCTCGCATCGTGGCTGCTCAAGGAGCGCCTGCATTCCTTTGGCAAGATCGGGTGCCTCGTCTGCATTCTGGGCTCGACGGTGATTGTCGTGGAGGCGCCGACCGAGCAGGATGTGTCGAGCGTCGATCAGATTTCGAAGCAAATGCTGGAGCCAGGTGAGCACGCGGTACATGGCACGTGTGCGCATGTGGCGTGCATCTCGCGGGTGTGAACGACGACTGTGCGCAGCGCTGAGGACGAAAGGCTGACCCGCGAGCGCTCTGCTGCAGGGTTCATTGTTTACGCCGTGTTTGCCGTGTGCGTGTCCGCATTCCTCGTGTTCTTCGTCGCGCCGAAGCACGGACGCACGAACATACTCGTCTATCTCTCGATCTGCTCGCTCGTCGGCTCGCTGTCGGTCATGGCGTGCAAGGGCCTCGGGATTGCGCTGCGCCTCACGTTCGCCGGCCACAGCCAGTTCTCGTCGCCGGCGACGTACGTCTTTGCGCTGATGGTGGCCGTGTGCGTGGTCACGCAGATGAACTACCTCAACAAGGCGCTCGACATTTTCAACACGGCCGTCGTCACGCCCATCTACTACGTCATGTTCACCGTCCTCACGATCATTGCGTCGGTGATTCTCTTCAAGGACTGGAGCAACGCAAGCGGCAACCTCATCGTCGCGCAGCTGTGCGGCCTCTTCACGATCATGTGCGGCGTCTACCTGCTGCACGCGACGAAGGACTTTGGCACCGAGGGGCAGTCGGCGGGTAATTCGCAGCAGTCGAGTGACATGCCGCCGGGGCTCGGGAGGGGCGCCCCAGGAGAGTACGCGCCGCTGCGCAACGAGGGCAACGAGAGCGACGGCGACGTCGAGATTGCGGTGTTCGACGGCAGGAAGGAGGGCGCGACGGGGAATGACAGCAATTTTCAGCTCACGGCGGTGCTCGCGGACAATGCGCGCCGACAGTCGCGCGGGGCAAAGAACTGAGCGCCGTGGCGTTTGGACCGGCGTTTGAAGTGAGCGCCGTGGCGTTTGAACTGGCGTTTGAAGTGAGCGCCGTGGCGTTTGGGCGCGTGCGTCGTTGAAGACCCGCGTGCTTGCGGTTTCTTATGTGTGACTGTCGAACCAAGCCTGCAATTGCTGCTGCGTCGTCGCGTGCGTTGCGTCGCGTGCGTGTCGCGTGTTTTGAAATGCACTTTTTTTATCCGTTGTCGTGAGTAACACGTTACGCGAGGGTAACCTGGCTGACATATCACCGTCTGAGGAGTGTTCGGCGAACTTCTTTTGGGGCGTTTCGTCTGAGAGCGGCGTTCGTGCGCACCCTGCCGCTCGTGCACGGCCACTTGCGGCCACTTTCGCCGAGGAGCATTGGGGGATCGTTGAGAACACACGCGGCGCACTCTGCGCTTGCGATACATGTGCGCAATGCTGCCACGAGCGTCCGCCAGGAACAATAATTCTTGCCTTGGCGCTCTGTGAGCGACCCGCACTCTATCGTTTTCTCTCTCCCCACGGTGTGTGAGCACGTCTTCCATCGAGAGGATGGCGGAAAGCGACGCTGCCGGGCGTGTGCGCGTGCTGATACACAGGTGCGGAGACGTGTTGGGTGACGGCGAAGGGAGTTGGCTGTTCTCATGCGTGCTCATCGAGTGTCTGCGATGGAGTGTGTGCTATGGAGTGTGTGCTATGGTGTGTGTGCTATGGAGTGTGTGCTATGGTGTGTGTGCTATGGTGTGTGTGCTATGGTGTGTGTGCTATGGAGTGTGTGCTATGGAGTGTGTGCTATGGTGTGTGTGCTATGGTGTGTGTGCTATGGAGTGTGTGCTATGGAGTGTGTGCTATGGAAAATGCCCATGGAGTGCCTGCACTCTGACAGCGCGTCCCACTGTTGACTCTTCCAACAACCCGCGCAACGGGACCCCGCGCGCAGGTACTTTTATCAGCTGACCACCGGCTGCGGCGACGCACCCTGCCGGAACCCCTACTGCGCCTCAAATCCACGTGGGTGCACGAAAGTGTGTGCACCTCTCGTTTGCCTACTGTACATGCGTCGCTGACCGCGTGTTTGTGTGTGTGTGTGTGTGTGTGTGTGTGTGTTTGTGTGTGTGTGCGTGTGCGCGCACACACACATGTGCTTGCTTGTTCTTGTTGCCTGTCCGTGGGCGCTTGTCCCACTGACGTGTCTTTTTGACGGGTGTCACTGTTCCGCAGAGGTCGTTCCTGTGTCGCACAATGCCGCTGCTGTGCTGGCGATTGAGCTGGCCATGCGGCAAACGCCCGTCGTGTGCCCCGCTGTATTGTCACGCGAGTTCTCGGCAGCGTCTCCGTTTCCGTCTGGTGACGAGCAGAGGGAGGAGCAGGAAGCCCCCTTGTCGCACAGCACGCGTGGCGTCGCGCGGGCGGTCCCGTCAAGTCCGCAGCGATGTGGGTGGCCTGTGGTGTTTCGCCTGGCAGTACACATGTCTGTGTGCGTGTGCGTGTGTCAGCTGGTCAGTTGGTGGGCAGTGTATGCGCTTCGTTGATTGGTGAACCCTACGCAGCACTCGCCGCGCGATCGCCGTCACTCGAACCCGCGCCGCTTTCCGAGGACGAGCTCGATGGTGTTGGCAGTCAGCTTGTGGAGCACCTAGAGAGGGAGGGGGGCGAGCGTACGGCCGGGTCCCCGCGCCGCTCCGTCGCATGGGACGACGCGGCGTCTCCGTCGACGTCCTTCTCTCTGCGGTCGCTTGCCGAGAAGCTCCCGCGTGGCTTGCGCTTGAGTGACGTGAAGGCGGCCGCGGCGGAGCTGTCGGAGAGGGGCGACTGCGACCGGCTGATCCGCATCATCACGCGCGTGTTCTCGTCGCCCGACGAGCTTGCCCACAGCTTCACGAAGGTGCGTGCGCGGAGCCATGTGTGTGCAATAGGGCGTGCGAGTGGATTAGGCTGTCTGCGTGACGCCACTTTTTTTTTGTATTTCGCAGAGCGCGTCCGAATGCGCCAAGCACGAGCTTCCCATCGACCTCTCCGAAGTGCGCGCCACCTTCCACCTCATACTAGGACTGGTAAGCAGTGGCAGCGAAAATGCGCCGCCGCGCTTGTTTGCAAGTAGTGCGGGTTGTCGTTCAACTGTTGTCTGCCTTCCCCCTTCCAGAACAACCCCTCGCTCACATCGGCGCTCGTGCTTGCGACGCAACACATGGTCGCCTCCCTTCGACTCGCCGCCCTTGCTGAGTTCCCACTTTCCGGTCGCCCTGGCTTCCTCCATCCCTTCGTCATCGCGCTCGAGGTGCTCCGAGCTGCCCCGTTGTCACGTGCCCGTGTCGTGTCGGCCGCTCAGCGGCTTCTGTGAACCGCAGCTCATGAACGGAGTGTATTGACAGCCAACCCTTCGCCCCGCGCAGCTGCCGTTCCTCGTTGACCCACAGCACTACGCCGAGTGCCTCCACGGCCTCTGCCAAACAATCGCCGCCATCCCAGAGCCGCACGCGACGCGGCTGGCCGCCCACTGGTCCACGTACGACGCACCGGCTCTCGCGTGGCTTGTCGGTTGGTGCCGGTTCCGATATCGTCTTGGTTGTCCTATCCCTTCGTTCAGAACGACTGACAGTCGCGTGCGCAGGCGTGTTCCAGCAGCTGATCACGGTGCGCGTGGTCTCGTCCGTCACCGACCCCCTCCCACACCTCGACGAGTGGGTGGCGGCCGCGACGCGATGCCTCGCCATCGTATGTGAGTGTTTGCGCACTTATGCGGCTGCAATGCGCCTCACTAATCATGCAGGACCGTGCGTTCGCTTGTTTGCGCTTCTTGTGACTCGCCGTTGTGCCATCGCAGACCGTGCCAACGAGTGGGACGGGCGGTCCGAATCACAGCGACTGCCGCACACCGAGTTTTACAACGACGCCGTGAACGAAATCATCGACGTGCGGGAGGATTTCCGCCTGTGGAAGTCTGGCGAAGGGTATGCTGTCGTTTGCTGTTGATGTTGCCAGGAGGTCCGTCCCAAGCATTGTTAGTTTCTAACTTTCTTTCGGTGTGTGTGTGTGTGTGTGTGTGTGTGTGTGTGTGTGTGTGTGTGTGTGTGTGTGTGTGTGTGTGTGTGTGTGTGTGCGTGTGTGTGTGTGTGTGTGTGTGTGTGTGTGTGTGTGTGTGTGTGTGTGTGTGTGTGTGTGTGTGTGTGTGTGTGCGTGCGTGCGTGCGTGTGTGTGTGTGTGTGTGCGTGCGTGCGTGCGTGCGTCATTGTTAGGTTCGCATTCTGCGACTATCCCTTCATTCTCGATGCCGTGCGCAAGAGCGAACTGCTCAAATGGGAAAACCTCGTGCAAATGCGCCAGGAGTTGCAGGTGAGGCGGAGTGCGACGCGGATCGCTTTATTGTATCGTTGCAATGTGCGATGGCAAATGTGCGAGTCGTCGTCCTAGAGAGCCGAACTTTTGGCGTGTCCGTATGCGCCAGCGTTGTGCCCTCATGCGCGCGCACAAGCGACTGCGGCTGAGCGAGTGCCTTCTCACGCAGGACGCATTTTTCCGCGCCATATTTGCGGGGCCGCAAAATCCCTATCTCTCGCTGCGCGTGCGTCGCGACCACATCATCCGCGATGCCCTCATCCAGGTGTGTGCCGCATTCGGTCTTGTGCGCCTGTTACTTGACCTCGTGCGCGCCTGTTACTGCGCGTAAGACTCACCCGCGTACTTCTTCTTGGCTGCTCTCGTTCGTGCCTGCGCGTCCTTGCTCTGTTGGCGGTCGACATTCGACGGCGCCGCAGATCACCCGCAAGCCCGCGCCCGAGTTCCGCAAGCAGCTGCGAGTGCAGTTTGTGGGCGAGCAGGGCGTCGACGAGGGCGGCGTGCGAAAGGAGTTCTTCCAGCTGATTGTCCGCGAGATATTCGACGAGAAGTACGGTGAGCCATCCCTCGGTTGGGACTTGCACTCGGGAAGCGCACGTTACGCCAGACGCATCCTAAAATGGCCGCATTTAACAGGCATGTTCGTGCACGACGCGCGCTCGCGGACGTTCTGGTTCCGCCCGCACGAGACGGGCTGCGACGACGAGTACGAGCTCATCGGGCTGATCGTCGGCCTTGCCATTTACAACGCCGTAATCCTCGACGTCCACTTTCCCCTCGCCGTGTACAGGAAGCTCGCGGGGAAACCCGTCGGCCTCGCGGACCTCGACTCGTCCCATCCGGTGCGTGTTGCCCCATCCTGCCTTCTTGGGTGCGCCGTTGTCTGAATGTAACCTCGCAATGGCTGCGTGTTACCCTCCATCTCGCCTTGCGCTGTTGTCTGGATGTATGCGAATGGCTCGCAATGGCTGCGTGTCACCCTCCATCTCGCCTTGCGCTGCGATCTGAGACCGTCGGCGCGTTCTTAAACAAGGCTCTTTTTTTGTCAGGATTTGGCGCGTGGCCTTCGACAGTTGCTCGAGTTTGACGGCGATGTCGCCGAGGTGTTCGCGCGCAATTTTCAGGTGTGCCTCCTTTCTCTCTCGTTTTCCTCTTTCTCAGCTCGTCTTCCCACTCACTGGCCCTGTGTTGCTGCCATCTGGCCAGGTGACGTACGAATCGTTTGGGCATTATATAACGGAGGATTTGGTGGAGGGTGGCGGCGACATCGCTGTGACGAACGAGAATCGCGAGGGTAAGTTGTAGTGTGTGAGCAAAGGGAGCAAAGGGCTGTGTATTTGTGTGTGAGTCAGTGTGTGCATGTGCGTTACATGCCATCGCGACCCATGCACTCGTCTCCCACCGACGCAGAGTACGTGCGCCTCTACGCCGATTGGGTGCTCAACAAATCCGTGCGACAGCAGTTCGATGCCTTCAAAAAGGGATTCGATCTCGTCACAGCCGACAGTGCGCTGAAGGTCCGTGCGTTGTGTGCGCAGCGACACTTGCTCGTTTGCGTTGCATCAATGTGTGCTGTTTCAGAGACACTCTTTCCGTCGCTGAGCGGCGTGTGTGCGCAGCTATTTCGCCCAGAGGAGGTTGAGCTGCTCGTGTGCGGCGACAAGGAGTTGGATTTCGTGGCGCTGCAGCAGGCGACGGCGTACGATGGCGGCTTCGACGAGAACCATCCCGTGATTCGGTGCGTGTGAAGGCAAGGGCAGTCAGTGTGCCGGCTGCCTGTCCGTGTGTGCGGTTGCAGCTCGTCTTATGTATGGACGCGCAGGAATTTTTGGGACGTCGCCCACTCGCTGGACGAGGGGCAGAAGCGCCGCCTGCTGTTTTTCGCGACGGGGAGCGATCGCGTGCCCATTGGCGGCCTCTCAAAGCTCAATTTCGTCATTGCAAAGAACGGCCCCGACTCGGACAGGTGTGTCTGATGTGTGATATGCAGTGTGTGTGTCTGATGTGTGATATGCAGTGTGTGTGTCTGATGTGTGATATGCAGTGTGTCTGATGTGTGATATGCAGTGTGTCTGATGTGCGATATGCAGTGTGTGTGTCTGATGTGTGATATGCAGTGTGTGTGTCTGATGTGTGATATGCAGTGTGTGTGTCTGATGTGCGATATGCAGTGTGTGTGTCTGATGTGCGATATGCAGTGTGTGTGTCTGATGTGTGATATGCAGTGTGTGTGTCTGATGTGCGATATGCAGTGTGTCTGATGTGCGATATGCAGTATGTGTGTGCGTGCGTGTGTGTGTTTGCGCGATGTGTGTGGCTGCCAGGTGCCTTTCACAATCCTGCCGCGTCATGTCGTGACTCATGCGTGACACGGCGCGCACAAACGCACAGGCTTCCGTCGGCGCACACGTGCTTCAACGTTCTAATGCTCTGCGAGTACAGCAGCAAGGAAAAGCTGCGCGAGCGCCTGCTCAGCGCCATTGAAAACGCAGAGGGCTTCGGCATGCTGTAGCCAATAAAGGCAGCGCGGGCGCCGTCGTCACCGTACGTGGCATACGGGGGCAATGAAGAGCGTGCCCATTGCTCGCCTCCCAGTTGGGGCGCGTTCGGTGAGAGTAACACAGGGCAGTAGGAAACACTATGTACACTGCACCAACGCACGCACGCGCGTGTTACAGCAGCCGCACGCAACATCAGCAGACAGACCCTCGGGAAACTCTAGCACGCGCACCGCTTTGGAGGCTCTGGCTCCGCCGGCGGCGCAGAGAGATCGACAGTGTCGTTGTACTCTGGCGCGAAGTCGTCGTTCCGGTTGACCCTTCGCACGACGGCGGCAAACGCGGCGTCGACGTTGGTCGCGTCCTTCGCGCTCGTCTCCACGTACGGCATGCCCCCATTGGCGGCGCACCAGTCCTCCGCCTGCTCCTTTGTGACGGCGCGGTCCGGCAGGTCAATCTTGTTACCGATGAGGATGAAGGGGAATTCGCTGGCGCTCCCTTCCGGCACTGCGCAGTGGCCACGTCAGGCAATCGTAGACACACACACACTCGCTCCTCTCGCGGATTCATGGAGACACGCACGACGAGAGTGGGGCCTACGCACTCGCACGCTCCTCTCGCAAGGTCATGGGGACACACGACGAGAGTGGGCCTACACACACACACTCGCACGCTCCTCTCGCGGATTCATGGAGACACGCACGACGAGAGTGGGCCTGCACACACACACTCGCACGCTCCTCTCGCAGATTCATGGAGACACGCACGACGAGAGTGGGTCTACACACTCGCACGCTCCTCTCGCAAGGTCATGGGGACACACACGACGAGAGTGGGCCTACACACACACACACACACACACACTCGCACGCTCCTCTCGCAGGGTCATGGAGACACGCACGAAGGGGGTACATGGCTCGACAGGCTACCGTACCCACCGTCGGCATAGTGCAAAAACTCCTTCTTCCACGTGTCCAGCGCCGCAAAGGACTTGAGGTCATCGACCGCAAACACCAGCATGCACACGTCCGCGCCCCGGTAGAACGGCGTGCGCAGGCTCCGAAAGCGCTCCTGCCCCGCCGTGTCCCAGATCTGCAGGATGAACTCCTCGCCGCCGACGTACAGGGCCTTGTTCAGAAACTCGACGCCAATCGTGTGCGGCGTCGACGCGTCGTATTCGGCGTGCACGAAGCGCAGCATGAGGCTCGACTTGCCCACGGCGCCATCGCCAATGATGACCACCTTCAGCAACGACGCCGGCTGCGACGCCCGCCGCGAGGGCGCCATGCACTTGCGCACGTCAGCACAGCGGACGAGTGCGGCCAAACGGAGAGTGTGGTGCGGACGACGCCCACTCAGCGCATGATGCAGCCCTCACTGCAGCCTGCCCCTTTCGTCCCCTGCGCGCACAACGGGCGCGTTTGATAACAGCCTCCTGTTGGCACAGGGCGATTCCGTGAACGCTTGCCAGCTCACAAACCAGAAACCGCGGCTGGTCACGTGACAGCGCTCCACTTCAGGGGATCGCTGTGCGGCTGTGCCAGTGTAAGACCAACTCACGCGCGGCACGCACGTCGAGTGTCCCACTGTGCAAACGCATGCGCGGCAAGGTGGGACAGGTGTGAGGAGAGGTGGGGAGGGATGGGAAGGGTGGGGGAAGCAGGCCGTGTGAGTCACTGCTAGCAGTGTGCGAAGATGGTGCGGCTTGCTTATGTCCGCGCACGATCAAATTAAGTATATATGGCATCCATTCATAGTAATGAGAGAGTGGCGAAAAAGATGCCGTTATTCGCACAATCGTAAATAAACAGGAAATGTCAATATCAGTGGATAGTAGCTTGCCCGAAATACTCGGCAGTGTGTGTTTGTGGCCTGCGCCAAGAGGGCACACGCGTCGCTGTCGCAGAGAGAGAACACTCTCACGGCCCAACGCACGCCCACGTACACGCACAAGAGCGCATGCTGACACGCTCTGACGCACTCGCGCACGCACACTCGCCCGCACGTGTCATTATTACTCGCCGTTCGAATTGCGCCCGTGCGTCACTGCTTTCATCTGGGGCGTGGCTGTTGCCTTGTGCGACTTGCGACGCACGCCGAATCACAAGCACGGGCATGCGCATGCTCTAACACACACACGACATACACACACGCACACGTCGCGCATCTCGGCGCTGCGCAGGCCCAATTAGGGCGATCGACCCCACTTGACCCATTATTTCGTCGGGCGGTAGCATACGAAGCGACCGTGATGTTCTGAGAGCCCTTTCCTCTCACCGACCCATGCGCGCTCCTGCCTGAGCCCGGCGGGAGGAGCGGCGCGCGGCATGGACTCGCGCCAGGGGTCCCTGCGCGGACCCCCGCCGACCATCCGCGTGTGTCGGGCGAGCGAGGGCGATGATGGGGACGACAGGCCGGTCACGCCCGAGGACGACGGCGCGCTCTCCGGCGAGGAGTCTGTGGAAGTGGCGCCTGCGCCTGCGACTGCGCCGGCTGCTGACAGTGCCGCCGCAGAGGACTCAAAACAGCGGCGACCTGGTACGTGGTGTGCGGTGTGCGAGTGATCGGCTTGAGTGTTTGTGTGTGGGGGGGTGTACGTGCTCGATTGCTCCGTATGCTTCACTGACGTCTGCTGCTCTTCAGACCACTCGGTGTTCCACAGCGAAATGGTGTCGCGCCAGCTGCCCACGCTATCCGAGGACGGCCACGCCGCCCCTGCGCCCGCTGCGCCCGTCGCGGTGCCGGAGGGCTACTGGATTCCCCCGGGGAAGACAGAGCCGGTGCCGCGTCTCACTCCAAAGGGCTCGCTGAAGGGCCCGAAGAAGAAGCGCGCGCACTCGCTGACTGTGGACTCGGAGTCGCTCAAGGAGATCGCCGAGCAGTTCAGCGACGGCGGCGCGGCGGCAGATTCGGCGGAGGGTGGGAGCGCGGGGGCGGCGGGTGGGGCGGGCGGTGCGCGTTCCGAGGACCCGCAGGGAAAGGGGGTTGTGCCAAAGTACAAGCTGACGCCGGCGACGGTGCACTGCTTTGCGTCGTACCAGGACGTTTTTCCGTCACTCTGCGCCGTGTGCGACAAAACGGTGCTCTCGTGGGGCAAGAACCACCTCGGCGTCAAGTGCGGCGGTGGGCGCGCGTGGTGGCGCTGTGTGTGTGCATGGGCCGTTGTGTGGCGCGTGCCGAAGTGCCGCTGTGTGTCCGTGAGGCTGAAATTTGAATTTGCTTTGCTGGCAGCGTGCGGCTACATTGTTCACGGCGCGTGCGTCGTCTTCGCAAAACCGAAGTGCCGCGACACCAGCGCGTCAGACAGCAGCCGCCCCAACATCTCGGGGCCGATTAACGTGCAGTGGGTTTCTCGCGACTTGCTTGCGTTGCCGTGCGCGACTTTGCGTAACGTTTTGTGGGACTGCGCTTGTGGCCTGTGCGATGTCCCTAATGGTGCCTGTCTTGTTCGCCAGGCCGACCGACTCGAGTGTCTTTGACAAGACGGCGGTGGGTCGCGGGGACATGGCTGCGTGTGCTGTGATGATGCGAGTGCCCCCTGTGCCTAACTGGTTCTCCGTTTGTTGATGCAGCGCGTCACGCCATCGAGCCTGTTGTTTGTGCGCAAGCGGCTTGAGCTCGAGGTCTCCCGTCTGCCACAAACAAGCGCGTATCGCAGGTGGGCACTCAATGTGCCCCGTGTGTGTGCGTGTGTGTGTGTGTGTGTGTTTGTATTACATTGCGGGCACTCACGCACCTGCCTGCGCAGTGTGCTCGAAATCTACGTCACGTGGCTCATTGATAAGGCGGAGAAGTTGATCAAAGTCAACGTGGTGCCCATCGAGGACCTCCAGAGCGTCTTCCAGCAGACGCTCAAGACGTACGAGCGAAACGGTGTCGAGCGCATCACGGAAGACCTCGCCTACGACGCCCTTACGCAGTTCCGCAGCGCCCTTCACGACTCGAAGGTGCGGTGGATGGCCAGTGCTCTGTGTGTGTGTGTGTGTGTGTGTGTGTGCGTGCGTGCATGCGTGTGTGTGTGTGTGTGTGTGTGCGTGTGTGCGTGCGTGCATGCGTGTGTGTGTGTGTGTGTGTGTGTGTGTGTGTGTGTGTGCGTGCGTGCGTGCATGCGTGTGTGTGTGTGTGTGTGTGCGTGTGTGCGTGTGTGCGTGTATGTGTCGTGCCGCTGTCCTGATTGTCTATTGCCTTTTGTGCAGTTTTATGCGGAGTTGCAGGTGGACATAACGATGCTCGGGGCGAGGGACGTTGCGGAGGAAATCACGCTCATTGATTCGCGGCTGTACAATGCCATCACCCGCGACGAGTGCGTGCTTGTGCTCTGGACGAAGAAGGACAAGGCCGAGGTGGCGCCCAACATCATGCGGTTCATCAACAGATTCAATGCCGTGAGTGTCACGGCGCTGTTTATTTGTTGGCGCGCGCGCGTGTGTGTATGTGTGTGTGTGTGTGTGTGTGTGTGTGTGTGTGTGTGTGTGCGTGTGTGTGTGTGTGCGTGCGTGCGTGCGTGCGTGCGTGTAGTCGGTCTGACGGCCCGGCTCAATCCCCCAGGTGACGCTCCACGTGATGACCGAGTGCCTCAAGAAGCCCACGCCCAAGGAGCGCGCCCTTGTCATCCAGCACTTTGTCAAAATCGCATCGGTGGGTCTCTCTTCCCTCAGTCCCTCTAATTCTGCTGGTGAACAATAGCCGGGTTGGCGTGATTCGACGTGCCCCCAAGTCTGCTCATTTCTGCTCCGTTGTTACAGCACTGCCGCGAGCTGCGCAACTACAATGCCCTCAAGGCAATTGTAGCCGGCCTGCAATCCACGCCGGTGTTCCGGCTGAAGCGCACTTGGGCGGTGAGTCCTGCGTGTGATCGTTGGTAAATTTGTGTGTTTGTGTGTTTGTGAGTTTGTTGTGTTTGTTGTGTTTGTGTGTTTGTGTGTGTGTGTTTGTGTGTGTGTGTGTGTGTGTTTATGTGTGTGTGTGTTTGTGTGTGTGTGTTTGTGTGTGTGTGTGTGTTTATGTGTGTGTGTGTTTGTGTGTGTGTGTTTGTGTGTGCCCGCGCGCGTGTGTGCGTGTGCGCGGGTGTGTGCGCTTGTGTTGGACGTTGAGTCATTCGTATTCCCAAGTCACAAAATGGCTCGTGTCGTCCGAGTGCTGCCGTGCGCCTACCGTTGTCCAACTCCCTTAACGCCACACAGCTTGTGTCGTCGAAGGCGCGCTCCTCGTTTGACGAGTTTAGCGCACTAATGTCGGAGGAATCGAACTCGGCCCACTTTCGCGAAACACTGGCGGAGCTCGCGAAGCTCAAGGCGCCAGTGCCGTGCATTCCGTTCCTAGGTGCGCCTCGCGACCGATGCCGTGGCAATCCGCGCTGCTGTTTGCCGTCCCTGGTACCCCATGTGCGCAGCTGGTTTTGACACGCACTAGCGATGCGACGCACTTACCCTACCCTGTCGCCCAGGCGTGCTACTGACGGACCTCGTGTACGTGCACACGGCCTTTTCAAACTCACCGGATGTCAAGATGCAGAAGGTGCGTGCATATGCCCGTGCGCCCCTCCGTCCCTGTTGCTGGAGGCTGTGTCTCACGTGCCGTGCCCACGGAATTGCAGAGCGAGGAGGTGTACGACCAGATCCGCAGCTACCGCATCCCCTACGCATTCACGTCCATCTTCGCTCTCCGCGACTACCTCGCCAATCTCTCGTACAAGGGGGAGGGCGAAAACTACGCCCTCTCGCTCGAGCGAGAGCCCAAGGAAGAGCGACGAGGCCTCACGGGGGTGCGTGGCGCCGCTCGTTCAGCGGGCAAACTACCAACCTGTTTCGCCTGTGCTCTGTTCCACTTCCGCGTAGTAGCGCACTCACACCCTTTCTTCATTCTGCGTGCAGGAGGGCAGCTTGGACTTCGACCAAGATGCACACAATGTGAGTGTTCCCCCGTGCGAGAGAGCGCCCATTCGTGATGGTCGCACAGATGCTGACATGCGCATCCTGCAGTCCGCGCCGCCGTCGGAGGCTTCCTCGACGCGGCCGAACGCCGACGCCCTCAAGGGCCTGGGAGGGTCGTCCGCGGGGATGCTCGGCGCGCCCACGGCGGCCACTGAGGCCATGCTCACGCCGAGCGCGTCGCGGCGCGGCAAGCACAAGCAGTCGCAGTCACTCAGCATCACGAGCCGATTCGGTCTTTCGCAATCGTCCAGCGACCTCACGGACATTGGCGCGAGCGGCGGCTCTGGAGGCGGTGGCGCAAACAGCGGCAACATTGCCGCCGAGATGCTCAAGTCGCTCAAGATGTTCGCGTCTGGGTCGAAGAAGAAGGAGGACAAGGCCGAGCCCAAGATGGTTCACCACCAGTCGCTCGGCACAATCTCGGTGGCGCCGTCGCAGGCGTCGATTTCGGAGGACGCGACGGTCGCGCACGAGCGGTCGCGCTCGGCGGACTTTGAGGACACGGGCAGCGTGGACAGCACCGGCAGCGCAGACAGCCTCGCGTCAATTGGGCTGGGGCCGCCGTCGCACGCCAAGGCCCGCGTGTCACCGGCGCACTCGGTCGACTCGCTCGTGGCCCTCCACACGGTGCAGTCGTCACCGTCGCAGGTGGGCGTGCTCTCGCGCAAGGGGGCGTCGTCGGACGTGCTGGAAATGCGTTTCGGCCAGCGCAAGCCCGAAAAGAACGCGGGCTACATGTTCGGGCGCTCCAGCAGCGAGAAGGTGCGGCCAAACCGCGACGCGCAACTGACCGATGCGCGCACCCGGCTCGAAGACGCCGTGCAGGCGCACAACCGCGTCCTCGGCGAGCTTAGGCGCCTGGAGGCAAAGGGAGGCGCGAGTTTGGCGGAATTGCGCGCGCTGTCTGAGCTTGTGGACGAGCAGGGCCGGCGACTGCGGCAAGCGCTCGACGCTACCAACGTTAGGCCCGCCACAAAGACATGAGTCCCCCAGATCGGAAGAGCGT
>CALSCQ010002162.1:0-16944 GCA_943704525.1 Pigoraptor vietnamica | reverse complement strand
CTCTCTCTCTCTCTCTCTCTCTCTCTCTCTCTCTCTCTCTCCCTCCCTCCCTCCCCTTCCGATTGCTGTCTCCCATTGCATCATCCCTCGTCTCTCTCTCCTTCGGATTGAGATAATTTTATTCGCACCAACCCTCTCTCTTTCTGATTGTTGTGTCCCCTATAACTCCCACGACACGTGGCGCATGTCGCTCTCACTTCACTCCTGCTTTCCTTCTATGTCCTTGCTGTTGCCATCGCCCCTCGTGCGCGCTCGCTCACTCCGTCGGACCGCCCACGCGCAGGCTTCGACCCGACGCAGGCGTTTGTCGGCATGGTGGATGAGCTGCGCATTTGGAGCACGACCCGCTCGGCCGCGCAGATTGCCGCTGCCAAGGATTGGATCGCCGTGGGCAACGAGCCCGGCCTGTGGGGCTACTGGGACTTTGACGAGGGATCCGGCGACTGGGCGTGGGTGGACCAGACATCGCACTCCCGCACACTTGTTCATATTGGTCCATGTGAAGGGCAGACGATTGGCATTTGCTGCGAGCGCTCACACGTTTTTCCCTGTGCGGTGCAGTTACAACAAGGTCGACAAGACGCGCAACGCGCTGCACCTCGGCGCACCTCCGACGAGCGGCGGATGCTCGGGCTCGTCCTCGGACACCAAGCCCCTCTGGACACGCTCCACCGCCCCGGTGTCCGGACGCGGTGACACGATTGCGCTCGTGAACAGCAACAGCAAGCTGACGCCGATCAAGTTTGCGTCGTCGGCGTTCTCCGTTACGATGGGCGACATTGGGGCGTCGAACTGCTCCGGCAAGGTCACGTTCTTCAAGGACCCGTACGGTACCACGCCCCTCATCAACGGCGACGCACTCTTTGCCAACAACACTGCCTACCTCAACGTCACTGCGTCGTCCTTTGACGGGTGCGAGGTGCCGTACGTCGCGACGTCGGGCGGCGCGTCGGGTGTGATGCTGCGCGTGCGCTCCAACACGCCCCCCGTTGCCGCCGATCGGTCGGTGACGGCGAACGAGGACAGCCCGCAGATTATCCTCGGCCTCACGGGAACGGACGCGGAGAACGAGCAGATTAGCCAAGTCATCATCACGTCACTGCCGTCCAAGGGCCTGCTGTATGCGGTGCGTCACGGATAGCCATCTTTGTCTGCCTCGGTTCGCTGTTCGCTGCCACTCCTTACCGAAAGCAATTGCAGTGTTCTCACTCACGCGCCCCCCTTCTCTTCACAGCTCAAGAACGACTACACGCTCGACTTCCCCATCCTCGCGCCCAACACCGTCCTCTCGACGTTCGGCGGCGGCGTCCAGTACTCGCCCCTCCCCAACGAGAACGGCCTCCCGTACACGTCCTTCAGCTACAAGGTGGTCGACTGGTCCGGCGCCGTCAGCGCGCCCAAGACGGTCACCATCAACATTGCGCCCGTCGACGACCTCCCCTCGGCCACGAACAACCCGTACTACCTCACGTTCGAGGCGCAGGACGAGCTCCTCGTGTCCGGAATGACGCTCGGGGCGACGTCGGCGTTCACCCTCTCTTTCTACCTCCGCATCCCCTCTGCGCCGGCCACCCGCTACAACGTCCTCATGTCCAAGCCCGACCCGCAGTACGCCATGGACTACTCGAGCGCGGGCCTGCTGCGCTTCCTCGTCGCAGGCAACGTGGCTGCGTCGGCGTCCTTCGCCGCCGGCGAGACATGGCACCACATTGCTGTCGTCGGCAGCGGCACCTCGTACGTTCTGTACATTGACGGAGTGGCGGGCTCGTCCACTGCTCAGTCGCTCAACGGCGCGTACTCTGCGACGTCGATGCTGGTCGGCGGCACTTACGGCGGAATGCCCGGCTTTGTCGGTTCGTTTGACGAGGTGGGTGTGACAGTTATGCCACTGTTACCGGGTGTTACGACTGGGCACATTTCGCCGCGTGTGCTGTTTGCGCCCGCTTCTAACAACCCGTGCGTTTCACAGCTTGCTCAGTACACTGTCGCGACGCCCGCGGCTGGCATTGCCGCCGTTCGCCGCGCCAAGCCCGTGACGAACGCCGCGAACCTTGCCGCGTACTACTCCTTTGATCTCGGCATCGGTCTTCAGGCGGGCTGTGTGGGACAGGGCGCGTGCGTCAAGACGGCGTACTTTGGGAACAATCCCCGTGAGTGTCTCGCGGTGGCAGTTTGTGTCATTGCGGCAGTGTTCGCGTGTGTTTGTTGTGCGTGTGTCTTGCCGGCACGACTTCACTCTGACCGTGCCTCTGGTCACATCATCAGCCGATGCATCCAAGTACCCCGCGTGGAGCGGCGTTCCCCTAAAGACGGCCGGGCAGTACGCCTCGTACCCCCTCCTCAACGAGCACGTGACCGACGAGGACACGCAGGTGATCATCCAGCTCGATTCGTACGACGTCGACACGGCCACCGAAATTGTCGGCACGCTCCTCCTCTCCACGCCAGCCCACGGCACCCTCTACCAGTACGACGCCAACGCCGCGAACAAGCGCGGCCCGATGCTCACCCCCTACCTCTTCTGGAAGAATACGCTCGAGCCCGTTACGCAGTACGCGTACAAGGTCGCCCCCATGCCGCCCTCGGTGCCCTGCTGCAACAAGACGGTCTTCTTCTCGGCCGCGAACGGCGCCGCGGCGTCCAGCCAGCAGTGCCAGTGGTGCGAGCGCACGGACCCGACTCTGAGCTTAGGCACGCAGTACGACCTTGCGACGTACGGCGTCATGGGCCTCCTGTACAACGACGGCAAGCCCCACCGTTACAATCCGGACATCCCCAACAAGGGTTACGGCGACGAGGCGTACGCGTACTGCCCTTCGACGACCGCCGATGCCGCGATCCTCGCTAACCGCGACTGCCTCACGCCACCGGCCTCGTTTACGCTCCAGAACCCTTACAGCTGGACTTGCACGCACAACGAGAACGACTTCTTCGACGTCGGTTTCGAGAAGCCGCTGTACGTCACGGGCGCGACCGTCTACGAGAACTACAACCCCGGCGCATCGGTGAAGATTTCCGCGCGGTACCCCGGCTCGAACACGTGGCTGCCGCTGTGGTCGGGCCCCCCGCAGACGGAGCTGTACGACGCCAAAGGAACGTACATTTCGGGCGTGTACAACGTCTTCTCGCCTCCCATGTGCAACACGATCTTCCCGGTCACCGCCCTCCGCTTCGAGCGCGCGAACCACCTCATTCCCTCATGTGAGTATCAAGGCGCACTCTCGACGTGTGTGCGCTTGACCTGTTGTTCGGGTGCTTGGTGTGGATGCATCTGACCCCATTCTCTCCTCCGCAGGGAACGAGGTCGAGTCTGTCTCGATGACGGGCACCGACAAGCTCAAGGACGGCATCATCACGGACCCCCTTCGCCGCGTCGTCTACGTCCCCGACGCGAACGTCAACGGCGTCGGCGCCGATTCGTTCACATACACGGCGTCGGACTGCCTCTTCAACCCCGTCCGTGAGGCCCCCGTGGGCACGCGCATCGTCTCGATCAACCCCATCAACGACCTTCCCACTGCTCCCAACGCTGCGGTTTCGGGAACGGCCGCGGAGGGAGTGCCTTCTACGATTACGCTTGCTGCGGTCGACGTCGACGGTAACGAGACGCTGACGTTCCACATTGCCACGCCGCCTCTCTTCGGCACGCTCTCGCGCAATGGTGTTGCGTTTGTTTCGACCACGGTGGTCGCGAACGGCAATAACGCCATGCTGACCCTCTCGTACACTGCCTCGGGCTGCGGCACGGACACGTTCACGTACACGGTCAGCGACAGTTCCGGCTCATCCGCCCCTATCACGGCGACGCTGACGGTGACGTGCAAGTCGAAGGGAACTGCGGCGTACGTGATTGCGGTGCCCGTGGTGCTCGGGACGGTCGCTCTCATTCTGCTCGTGGCCGGACTGTGGTACCGCAGCTACCGCAAGCGCAAGGAGTTTGAGGAGCAGCTGAACAACATGGCGTGGAAGATCAACTACGCTGAGATTACGACGGGCACGGGGAAGGGCGCGGGCAGCCGCCTGTTCCAATCGAAGGCCTCGCTGAAGTCGGGCGGCTCGGGCGGGTCGCGCAGCGGGGGTGGCAGCCAGGGCCGCGAGCAGCTGTTCACGACGGTCGGTCGCTACAAGGGCCAGATGGTGGCGATCAAGACCATCCGCAAGAAGACGCTGCAGGTCTCGCGCGAGGTGAGGCAACGCTCGACTGTGTGGCTCGATTCTGTGTAGATGCTGTGTGCACATGTGTGCTGCCCTTGTTCGGCCAAGTCCCTAAACACCCACCCTCCCCTCCTCTGTCTCCCACCGCAGCTGTGCTTTGAGATGCACCAGGTGCGCGAGCTGAACCACCCCAACGTCGCGCGCTTCATCGGCGCGTGCACCGAACCCGTCTGCATCATCATGGAGTATTGCCCCAAGGGATCCCTCCAGGACGTCCTCGCCAACGCCCACTACCAAATCGGTGCGTGTCTGGAATGCGCGTTTGGGCTGTCTGCGTGTGCGTTGTGTGTACCTCCGCGTGTCTGTCTGTGTGCGCATGTGCGTGAACTCGTCAAGTGCGATTCCTGCGCGCGGACGACGGTGTGCATTCACGCGTGTTGTGGCGGTTTCTCACTGCTCGTATGTGGTGCAGACTGGATGTTCAAGTTTTCGCTCCTCGGCGACCTCGCGCGCGGCATGAGCTACATCCACGCGAGCGACATCAAGTTCCACGGCCGCCTCAAGTCGTCCAACTGCGTCGTCGACAGCCGCTGGTGCGTGTGCGCATGTGGCCCTCTGCGTTGTGCTGTGTGCACCCCTCCTATACTTGAGAGTGTAAATTGCCCTGCATGTCAGTTCAGTTTCGGCCCGACGCTGAACTTTGGCGCCTTTCAATTCGCAGGACCCTCAAGGTGACGGACTACGACATGCGCAAGTTCCGCGAGGGCGAAGAGGCGGACGAAGAGGCCGGCGAGTATGCGGTGCTCAATGCGCAGCTGTGGACGGCTCCCGAAATTCTGCGCGGCGAGGCCCCGGAGGCAGGGACACCCAAGGGCGATGTGTTCAGCTACGCCGTGATTATGTCGGAGATTGTTACGCGCGACATGCCCTACGCCGAGGCGCAGAAGGACGTCAAGGACATTATTAAGGGGTGCGTGGACATGCTGGCACTCACACTGACTCGCACACATGCACGCACGACACACACACACACACACACACACACACACACACACACACACACACACTCACTCACTCACTCACTCTCACACACTCACACATACATTGGCACGAGCACAAATGCTCACGCACGCATGTGCCTATATCCGCGCTCACGCGTATCTCTGCGCCTTTGTTGCGTAGCGTCAAGACCAGCGGCCTCCGCCCCGTTCTCCCCACGGAGGATGTGCCCGGCGACTTCAAGCTGCTCGCTGAGCGCTGCTGGAACGAGTCGCCTGACGCGCGCCCCGAGTTCCCGACGATCCTCTCTGAAATCCGCCGCATCAACCCAGACAAGAGCGACAACGTGCTTGAGCACATGAGCAAGGTGGGTGTGGGGGCGTGGACTCTGTCGTGTGCGGGCGTGTGTTTGTGTGTTGTTGTGAGTGCGTGCGCGTTGTTTACATGCGCCATTGCATCCTAATCGTGTTCTTTTGTCTAATTTTTCACAGATGCTTGAGAAGTACGCCAACAACCTCGGTAAGTCGCCTTTGTGTCTCTCTTCTGGGCGCCCACACTGTTTCACCATCTCTGTATCTCGTGATGGGTTCACTCTGATAACACTCCGATTTGCTATTGCAGAGGGCCTCGTCGAAGAACGCACTGAGCAGCTCAACGAAGAGAAGAAGAAGACGGAGGAGCTCCTCTACCGTGAGTGTTCCTCACGCCCGCACGCACAGACACGGCACACAGCGCATGCGCGCATGCGCGCATTCGCACACACACACACACACACACACACACATCGCAGCTGCAAGCACGGTGTCGTCGCTGTTGCCGTTGGCTGATCCGTCGCTTGCAGGCATGCTCCCGCGTGCGGTGGCGGAGGACCTCAAGGCTGGCAAGCAGGTCAAGGCCGAGTCGTTCGATCTCGTCACGATTTTCTTCAGGTGGGGTGCGGCATGGGCTGCCCGTCACGTGACCGCCGCTTGTTTGCGTTGTAGGTTCATGTCTCCCCGCTTCGCTAACACGCGCTCCATTGCAGCGACATTGTCGGTTTTACGGACATTGCGGGCAAGTCGACGCCGCTGCAGGTCGTCGACTTCCTCAACGACCTCTACACGTGCTTCGACTCGATCATCGACGCCTACGTGAGTTGGCACACGCACACATACGCGCGCGCACACACACGCACACATGCGTGCACATACACATACACGTACACATGCACACACACATGCACACACACACATACACATACACGTACACATGCACACACATGCACACACACACATACGCATACACGCACACATGCACACACACACACACATACGCATAGACGCACACATGCACGCACACGCACTGTTGCTGACGGCATCTCTTCCACATCTAGGACGTCTACAAGGTCGAGACGATCGGTGACGCGTACATGGTCGTGTCCGGACTCCCCATTCGCAACGCCAACCGCCACGCCGGCGAAATTGCCACGATGGCCCTCGACCTCCTCTGCGCCACGAACAACTTCAAGGTGCGTCACTGCGCCGTCACATGGTGCTACCGCCCTGCTTTGTCTCGCATGCATTGTGTCGCACTGCATCCCTCGTGTGTGTCTATTGCGTCGTCTGACGTTGCGTTTGTCCCGCGCAGATTCGCCACCAGCCCGAGAAATTCCTCCAGCTCCGCATTGGTATCCACACCGGTGAGTGCGGCGGATGCCTTAAGTGGCGGGGCGCCGTGTTGAGATTGCCGTTTATGGTACTCCGTTGCACGCCCCATCCCCGTTGCTCCACAAGTGGCATGCTAATGTGTGGCATTTCCTTTCTCGTAGGCCCCGCTGTCGCCGGTGTCGTCGGTCTCAAGATGCCCCGCTACTGCCTCTTCGGCGACACTGTCAACACGGCCAGCCGCATGGAGTCGGGCGGTTACGGTGCGTATCGCCGTGCATGTGTGCGCTTGTCTGCATGTGTGTGTATGTGTGTGCGTGCGTTATGTATGCGTGTGTGTCTGTGCGTGCATGTGAGTTAGTCTGTGTGCCGGTTGTGTGCGCTTGCTAATCCCCACCTCTCCCTCAACAGCGCTCCGCATCCACATGAGTGAGACGACGGTGACTGTCCTCCGCGAGCTCGGCGGCTACCACATTGAGCTCCGCGGCACGCTCCAAGTCAAGGGCAAGGGCGAAATGACGACGTACTGGCTCACCGGCAAGGACGGCTACACGAAGGTTCGTGCACGTCGCGTGTTCACGCGTCTGTATGTGTGCGTGCGTGTGCGTGTGTCTGGGTGGTGAGTGTGCGCGCAGTGGCTTACCCCTTTCGGCCCACAGACTCTCCCGGACATTTCCAAGGCCGCGAGCATGAGCCAACACCACTTCAAGTAGACGTCTCTGCCGTTACCCTTTGGTACCGACACCTGCCAACAACAACAACGGCCAGAACAACAGCAACAACAACGGCATCGCAGCGTTCCTTGTATTCCTATCGATATGCGCCCCACTGTCTTCGCGTTTGTTTGAAAACCGTCCTAAGCGTGCAGCTCGTGTGCACTGTAAATACAGACTGTCACGGCCCACACACAGCGACCATTTCATTCGCCGACTGGACAATTGCCACTAGCACATCTAGTCGCACCACATACACTTTCACTGTTACGCAGAATCCTTCCCTTACATTACGCGGGCTTGCCAATAGAAAATCACGCAAGTCGCAATGTTGATTTAAAAAAAGCTTTAGGCGCCAAGAATGTGGATGCAGATGTGGCTAACAGTTTTTCGAGGGCTCGTCCGCAACGTGTCCGCGGGCGAGAGAGTACTGTCGGACGTGGACATGTGCGCAAATTGCCCGCGGTGTCCAGCCGCGTGGGAGAGGTCGCGGCACGTGGCTGTAATGGAGCATTCGCCCAATCGGAGCGCGATTCTCACGCAGCAAAGTGAACCCAGACGCGTCTGCCGCGCTGCCATTGGCCGGACGCTGTGCATGGAAGGGGAACATGGACGCCCGCAGACAACGAAAGTGGCTAATTACCCAACGTGTGGAGAGTGCAAAAGGGAACGCGTGTGTGTGTGTGTGTGCGGGCTGTATCTGGCCGTGTATGGGAAAAGAAGGTCGGGGAGGACCCCGCGCAGCTGCAGCTCTCGCACGCAGACGCGCTATTTTGAGGAGGCGCACGGGAGCAACCAATCAGCGCGCATCTCATGTTACCTGCCTGAAACTTCATGTAAATTCATCAAGGAAGTACACCAAATACATTACTTTAATAATTTTGATGACCGCGTTTAGTATATTTAGAGTATTCATACTCTATGTTAAATCAAAACAAGTGTACTAAATCCATCAATAAGCAATAAATACATTAGACCAATCGGCACGTGGACGCGCACGCTTCCTGGGTAACAACTGGTTCAATCAACGTACACAAAACGCCCTCTGCACACTCGGCAGGAGTATAAAAGCACTCGCGCACGACAGACGCACAGACAACGAAGTAAGTGCGTCTTCTCCAAAGGCAGCACTTTACACACAGCGTGAACAACCACCCAACTCTCACCGAAGCGCCCCACCGCAACTCCATCCAGCCATGGCGTCGGCATACGAGATGACCGACGTCAGCACCGCGCCGGCCAAGCGCCCCAGCCTCGCAAAGGCGTCGTTCACCGTTGACATTGCGGGCGACACGAAGGACCTCAAGGCTGACGGCGCCAAGAAGGGCCGCTTCGCCGCTTGGTGGGCCGGACTCAAGCGCTGGCAGAAGGCGTGCATCATCCTCAGCATCATCGGCCTGCTCGTCCTCATCATCGCGCTCCTCGCCGTCTACGTCATCGCACCGGCCGTCGCGCAGAGTTCTGTCGATAACGCCGTCTTCGTCATGACGGCGCTTCAGATGTCGAACCCCACCGCCAACACCGTCATGGTCCAGTGCACGAGCGTCGTCCACAACGCCGGCAGCCTCGCCGCGACGGTCGAGCCGGCCCTCGTCGCCGTCACGTACCTCGGCGTGCCCTTTGCGCTGCTCCCCATGCCGGAGATTAGCATCCAGGCGAACAAGCCCGCGACGGCGTTCATCAACGCGCCGATGACCGTCACGAACGACGCCGTGTTCCGCGCGGCCGCCACGCAGCTGCTCGCCGGCAACGACGTGCTCTGGGGCTTCGTGGGCCGCCTGACGGTCAAGGCCAGCCTCGGCGTGACGCTGAGCATGCGTGTCAACATGAACAAGCTCGTCCTCATCCCGGGCATCGACATCGCGCAGTCCACGGCATACAACGTGCAGATCGTCGGCGGGGACACGGCGGGCGTCCTCAACACGACCGTCGCGCAGACGTTCATCACGACGAGCATCAACACGATGATGAACGTTGGCCTCGTCCAGTTTGCGCTGCTCGGCTACACGACGCCCAACGTCACGTCCGCGCCCGTGAACATCGGCCTCGTGACCATCGACAACTTCGCCGTGAACACGGGCTTTAACCAGTTCGACGCGGTCAAGGTGGACCTCATCCAGACGGACGAGGCGTCGCGCAAGGCCATCCGACTCCTCCTCAGCAACTACAACACGGGCAAGGACACGCCGCTGCGCATCGTTGGTCCCATCGTGTGCGCGTCGCCGTTCTTCATCAACACGTCGACCATCGCGACTGTTCTGAAGGGCGCCGAGATGCACACGCTCGCCGTCGCCGCCAACATCAACCTCGGCTCCGTCGCGCAGGAGGGCGTGTACCTCACGGCGTACAACCCCTACAACAAGGCCGTCTCGCAGAGCGACATGGTCTTCCAGGTGTCGACCGACGTCCCCATTCCCGCGTACACGTACCGCAGCCTCACGACGACCATCGTCTGCCCCGAGACGCACGCCTTCTCGACCCTCTACCAGAAGCCCGGCACCAGCTTCTCCATCCCCGCCCAGGGCATGACGACGCAGCTGCTCAACCTGCTCCCCGCCGAGGGACAGTCGCTCGAGTGCTTCCTCTCCGCCCCTCAGGCCGTCATGTGCCTTGCGGCGGCCGCCGGTCAGTTCGCTTTCGAGGTCTCGACCGCGGGCACGATGGACATCCGCTTCGGCCAGTTCTCAAGCACGATCGACTACGCGCAGCCGCTCTCGCCCACGTTCTTCGAGTCGCTCGTGCACATGGCCGCCGCCGCCCAGTACCAGTGCGCCGGCTACAACTTCACGGCGAACCCCGAATATACGCCCATCCTGCGCACGTGCGCGACCAACGCCAACGGCACCGCCGAGCAGCTCGTGTCGGTCGTCCCCGCGGGCACCATCTCCCCCGTCGAGTCCGAGTGGCTCCAGGCGCGCCTCGCAAACATCAACGCTCCCAAGGTGCAGCCCAGCGGCAACAACGCCAGCGACTGGCACGAGTACCTCAACGGGCTGGGCCTCGCGGGACTCGACGTCGAGGCCACCACCCTTCCCGTCATCGCGATCGCGGCGTCCGGCGGCGGCTACAAGGCCATGTTCAACACGGCCGGCGTGCTCTCGGCGCTAGATGCGCGCAACCCGGCGGCGGTCGCAAACGGCACGGGCGGCCTCCTCCAGTCGTCTGCGTACCTTGCAGGCCTCTCCGGCGGCGGCTGGATGGTCGGGTCGATGTACAACCACGACTTTGCGCCGGCCGAGGACATCGTCCGCGCGTTCGGCAACTTCAGCTTCTGGAAGCCGCACGCGGACGACGGCGCGCTGGGCATCGCTGAGGGCTGGGGAGACACCATCTTCCGCGTCGCCAACAAGAAGTTCGCCGGCTTCAACGTGTCGCTGACGGACCTGTGGGGCCAGATGCTCGCGCAGCAGATGATGGCGGACGAGAACATGCGCCTGTCGGACCTCGCGTCGCGCGACCCCGTCGCCCTCCACGCCGCGCCCCTCCCCATCCTCACGTCGGCCCAGGTGTACCCGAACGACCCCAACGGCACGACGAACGTGTGGACGTGGTCGCCCTTCGACTCTGAGATTGCGGGCATTGGCGCGACGAGCGGCAACGTGGGTCTGACGGCGACGTTCAACCCGTCCGTCCTCGGCACGTCCATGAATAACGCGCGTCCCGTCGACGCCAACACGTGCGTGCGCAACATGGACAACCTCGGGTACATCGTCGGGATGGAGAGCGCCGCCTTCGAGGTGTCCGTCGCCAACATCTTCGCCGTCCTCTGCTCGTCCGAACTGGGCAAGCTCATGTCGGTGAGCTCGTCGACCGCGAAGACGCTCTGCACCGAGGCCACCCTCTTCATGCAGCAGCAGATCAACGGCGAACAGGTGTGCGTCGCGCTCTTCACGTCGGGCATCCTGGGTTCGAGCCTGCCCCCCAGCGTCATCTCGTTCATCGAAAAGTACCTCTGCTACCCCTTCTCGGCCCTCACGACGACCGAGGCGTTCATGGCCGCCCTCCAGCTCGCCCTCCCGACGCTCCAGACGATGGCCAAGGACGTCTGCCCGCTCCTCGCAAGCGCCGAGGACTGCCAGAAGCTGTCGGCACAGCTCGAGTGGCTGCAGAACAACTTCGCCACCGTGGACAAGATCGCCGTCGCCGTGTCCAACTTCATCGGCAAGTACGGCAACATCCGCCCGGTGCCCCCCGCGACCGTCGCCAACCCCTTCTACGGCATCCCCAGCGTCGCCGCCGCGGACAGTCGCCTCGCCACCGCCCCTCAGATCGGCGCGATCGATGGGTGGTTTGCCGGGCAGCAGAACGTCCCCTTCTGGCCCGTCCTCCAGGCCGGTCGTGGCGTCCAGTTCATCGTCGCCATCGACTCGTACGCCGACGGCGGCGCCCTCATCAACGGGGCGTCGTTCGCGAGCAGCCACGGCGTCGCCTTCCCCGCGGTCCCCACGACGCTCAGCGAGTACCAGAAAAACAACGCGTCCCTCCTCCACAAGGTTACCCTCTTCGGCTGCGGGCAGAGCGGCGTCCCGACGGTCGCGTACGTCCCCTGGCGCAAGGTCGCCGGCATCTACGACGGCCCGGACCCGAACGTGCTGCAGCTCGAGTACAACCAGCCGCAGATCCAGGGACTCGGTCTCAACGGCTTTGCGCAGGTGACGGGGTTCGTCGACCAGCCGAACCTCCCGCAGGCGCTCGGGTGCGCTGCGCTCGCCGCCGCGGGAAACACGCTGCCCCAGGGATGCACCGACATCAACTGGACGAGCTTCTGCTGGCAGCCGTAAGCGCGCATCGGTGGATTCGCCCGCCTCTTTCGCTCTCGTCGTCTCTTTCGCTCTCGTCGTCTCCTTTGCGTTTTGCTGCGTAAATGCGTGCGTTGTCGACGCTCGCGCTGGTCGCGGTCGACTCGCGTTGTGCGTGCGCGTGCTTGAAGAGAGGCGTCAAGCGTGCTGGTCACGCTGCCTTTTCCATAAATAACATTGAAAGCATCAGACGCATCGTGGGGAGATTCAGGACACGTCAAGCGTGCAAGAGAAGTATATAGCGTGCTGGTCACGTTGAGAATGTCAGTGTGTGTGTCTGTGTGTCAGAGAGGTGTCTGTGTGTGTGTCTGTGTGTGTGTCTGTGTGTGTGTGTCTGTGTCTGTGTATGTGTGTGTGCGTGTGTGTGTCTCTGTGTGTCTGTGTCTGTGTCCGTGTGTGTGTGTGTGTGTGTGTGTCTGTGTGTGCGCGCGTGCCGTGTGTCTGTGTCTGTGTCCGTGTGTGTCTGTGTCTGTGTCTGTGTCCGTGTGTGTGTGTGTGTGTCTGTGTGTTCGCGCGTGCCGTGTGTCTGTGTCTGTGTCCGTGTGTGTCTGTGTGTCTGTGTGTGTGTGTGTGTGCGTGTGTCTGTGTGTGCGCGCGCATTCCACACAGCGTGTCTTGGTGCGTGGTGTGCGCGTGTGTGCGTGTGTGAGAGAGTGTCTTGGTGCGTGGTGTGTGAGTGTGTGTGAGTGTGTGAGAGAGTGTCTTGGTGCGTGGTGTGTGTGTGTGTGTGTGTGTGTGTGTGTGTGTGTGTGTGTGCGTGTGTGAGAGAGTGTCTTCTCTTTCTCTCACACACGCACAACAAAAAACATACACGCGCGAAACTGATGGAATGCGTGTCTATTCAATTTCGCGTGTATGTTTTTTGTTGTGCGTGTGTGAGAGAGTACAACACGCATTCCACACAGCGTGTCTTGGTGCGTGGTGTGAGTGCGCGCGAGGAAAGTAGTACCGATGAGTATGTGAAGACCGTGGAACCCTGTAGCTTGAAGAAAGTGTGAGAGAGTGTCTTCAGTTGGTGCATGGTGTGTGTGTGTGCGCGTGTGTGAGAGAGTGTAGTGTCTATTCAGTGTGGAATGCGTGTTGTACTCTCTCACACACACACACAAAAAACATACACGCGAAATTGAATAGACACGCATTCCACACAGCTTGTCTTGGTGTGCGTCGGTGTGCGTGTGTGACGGAGACGAGCATGTTCGCGTGTCTGTTCAGTTTCGCGCGAGTGGCGTGTGCGTGTGTCTGTTCAGATTCGCGCGTGTATTTTTTTTGTTGTGCGTGATTTGTTTTGTGTGTGCAAGGCAGTGCCGAGTCGGTCGCCCCGCCGGTCAGTCAGCCGAGTCGGCGCCGGGAACTGACACACTCCAACCCGAATGACTCGCAGCCGGCAGGCTCGACTGCGGACCGGCGCGGCCCAGTTATCGGAGTTGTGTTTTCGCCTATTTCGGGCCACCCCCTCCGAAATGCTGTGCCGGTGCTGTGACGGCATGGCATGGTATGCGCAGTTGTCTGAATGGGACATTGACAGTTTGTGCCGTGTCACCATGGAACGACTGATGCGCACGCAGTGACGACATTCGGGTTACCCACGTTACCCGCAATTCCATCCGACAGTGCTTCGGCTAGGCTGGCTGCCGAGTACCATTCAGCGGCGCATTTGTGCACGCGGAACTGATGACCGGCGGGGGTTGGTCCGCGTTTTAGCACCTCTTTGAAGACACGGGCGTTTGCCCGGGCTCATTTGGCGGTCACTGACATTGATTGAATGCTGAGTGCCGGTGCCACAGCAAGGCCGGCGGCATACTGAGTACTGCCTCGAGCCCGACCCGGGCCGTGGTGTTAAAATTGGACACTTTTCGACATTCCGTGCGAAAAGGAACGCAAATACATCGCGTAACTGTTCATAGAACGAAATTTAGGGTAAAATAAGCCGGAGGAATCAACCTATCACATGCGCGCGGGCGATTTCTACCGAAACCAATACTTGGTTCTGCGGAACACCCTGCCCGGCCGGCGAAAGGAGAACTGGAAGAGCGTGTGCTCCCTCACAAACTCGCACAAAACGTCCAACATTTCACGCGCTGAACATCAGCCGTAAATCAAGTCGAAAGGTGTAAATCAGGTCGAAAAGGACAGTCAATCGGGCAACTGCCGGGCTGTGAAGACGGCCGAAAAATGGGCGACGCAAGGAGCGTGACGTCGGCCTTCGGCGCCTTCAGCGCCGGCGGAGGTGCGGCGACATCCATCTCGGGATCCTCCGGCATGTCGTCGTCCAAGGGGCGCGGGTTCAGCGTCGAGCGCATCGGCCCCCTCCTCAAGAACGGCCTGTTCGGCGTCCTCTTCGTGATGGTCAAGGACGCGCACCTCGCGCAGTTTTGGATCATCATCGAGCTCGTCGTCGATCTCCTCCAGCTCCTCGCGTTCCCCTTCAACGCCTACGGCCAGCAGTTCCCGTGGAACGACGGCCAGTCGCTGTGGCTGCAGCGCCTCGTCAAGCCCTTCGTCTTCGAGACCTACATCGACCACAACGACGGCGTCTTCTTCGCCGCCGTCGGCATCCTCGTCCTCTTCCTCGCGAATGCCGCGTTCGTCGGCTACTCGTTCTCGCGCAACAAGTACCGCATGATGTGGACGCTCTCCACACTCCGACTGCTCGCCGCCCTCGTGTCCACGATCCTTTTCATCCCGCTCACCGGCATTCTTGTCGCGCGCCTCAAGTGCCACGGGGGAGATGCATGCTGGACCGGCTTCGATCTCTTCGAGAAAATCGTCGCGATCGTCGTCGGCATCGCCTTCCTCGCCCTCGCGCTGCTCTGCGGCATCTGCTTCTGCGAGTCGAACCCCGCCGCCCGAACGCCCCTCGCAAGGCCCCACTCACGCGTCGACCTTTACGCGAGCTTCGTCCGCGCAGTCCTCACGGTCCTTTTTACCCTGCTTGGTAGCTCAAACGGGGCGCGCTGGGCTCTTACCGCCGCGCTTCTCGTCGGTGCCTCCTCCACAATGGCCCTCTTCGTGTGGTACCTTCCCTATTACCGGTAAGTCCACAACAGCCCCTGATTGTCAGTCCCCCTCCGGCTGGAATCGTTCCACCGCTAACTCATGTGCTTTCACACATCCACACCCCACAGGCACAACTACACGCTCGCAAAGTGCGCCACGTTCGGCATCCTTACCTGGGCCTCCGTCTGCCTTGTCGTCGCACAAGTCGTCGAACGCCAAGACAACATCGCCTTCGTCTTCTTCCTCGTCGCCGGACCACCCGTCGTCTGCTGCGTCACTGCGGCCGCCAACTCGCGCCGGCGGTGGATTGAGCGCACGCCGGTCAATCGCCTTCGCGGTGCCCTCGTGCTCGAACTCAAGGCGCGCTTCCACCTAATCGCCGCCGGCTTCTTCTTCTCCTACCATCCCAATCCCTCCGCGCTCGACGTATTCGTGGACCCCGATGCACAGAAAGTCGACGGGGACATGGCGCGCCGCATCATCGTCGAGGTCAACGGGTGGTACCGCCTCGCCACGCGCCGCAACCCGCGTTCGTCTCTCCTGCGCATCTTCTCGTCCAACCATCACCAGTACTTCATGGGCAACAGCCAGCTTGCCCTCAGCGAACTCCAGGCAGCCGAAGAGCTCTCGCCGCGCCTCGATGAGGAGTTTGTCATCTACCGCCGGCGCAAGATGGTCCAGGACGAGCAGGCCGGCATGCGCGGCGACGTCCTCATGGTGCGCGTTTATGTCCCTGCATGCATCACCACGTCAATGTACCGCCATTATTGCCTCGCGTGCACGTCACTTGCACTCACCGTCGCTTCGTGCACGCAGTTCATCAAATTCCAGAAGTACATGGGCGAGGCGCAGCAGAACGACGTCCGCGCGTCCAAGTCCCAGCTCGCCCTCTGGACGGAGCTCCTCAAGCGCGACCCAAGCCCAATGGCACTCAACGCCATCTCGAAACGCGTCACGTCCTCCATCGCCAAAGCTCAGAAGAGCTACCAGGAGCTCGTCCGTCTCAACCCGAACGCCCCGCAGACCCTCCGCATGTACGCCGGCTTCCTCATGGACGTCGTCCACGATCCGCTCACGGCCGAGATGCTCATCGCGCGTGCCTCCGAGCTTGACGAGGCCTCCGCCGCGCTCGCTTCCGAGGGCGGGGCGGGAGCAGGCAGGGGCGATGCATCGATGGGCGCGTCGGAAATGCTTATGGACGACCGCTTTGCGACCGTTACCATTTCGGGCGACCTGCGCAAGGAGGGCGTCATTCTGGAGATGAATGCCTCGGCGTGTCGGTGGGTGCGATGTGCGAGAGTGAAAAAAAAAGGGCGAGCGGACATGTGCACCTGTTGTGTTCCGGGACTCACCGCGCTCTCCTCCCACTCTCGCAGTCTCCTCGGTTATCGCCCACGCGAACTCCTCGGCCGCAACATGTCCGCTATTGTGCCAGAGGTCAGTTACAGATACACACACACTCTCTCTCTCTCTCTCGCTCTCACTCGCTCTCACTCTCACTCGCTCTCACTCTCACTTTCACTCACACACACACACACAAACACACACACAAACACACACACACACACACACACACACACACACACACACACACTCTCTCTCTCTCTCTCTCTCTCTCTCTCTCTCTCTCTCTCTCTC
>CALSCQ010002160.1:10000-27423 GCA_943704525.1 Pigoraptor vietnamica | reverse complement strand
TGCTGTGTGTGAGTATGCGTGCGCGTTCTGTGTGGGCGATGTACGCGTTCCACTTGTCCGATTCGCGTGGGGGTGGGCTCGTTGGAAAGCTCTCACAGCGGCGGATTCGCTGATGCGTATATAAGGCGCGCGGCTGTGTGCGTGGCGTACCTTTGTACCATTTTGCGATCTTGTTGTCTTAATCGAAATTGGTTCACGGAATTGCGTTGATTCCCTGAGTGTAAGTGTTCGGTGTAAGACAGTGTGTCAGGCTCTACGAGTTCGTGTATCACTGTGTCCCTTCCACGCACCCCGCACTCTCCAACTCCCACTGATCTAGCCCGGCGGTTGAGATCTTTGGCTCGGTGAAGTTTGTTCGTTCAATCGTGGTGCTATTTTTAATCGTTGTTCGGCATCACGTGATCGTTCGCGCTTTACAACTGGAACAAGGACGCCGGCCGTCGATAGTCACGTGACCCTGCTAAGCGACAGTTATAGTCGAGCCCCGTTGAGTTTTTGGTTAGCCGATCTCGGGTGCTTCAGTCGGGCGACCGGTCAAGGACCCACGCGGCGCTCACATGTTGCGGGATTGCCTCGAAACATAAATGGCATGCTGTTGCAATGTGCCTGTGAAAAAACGTTGATAATTTATTAGCAAAGAGTTTTGTTGGAGTTGTGAGGCGACCTGAGATTCATCCGGGGTGCTAATCATTCTTGACTTGTCACGTGACGTGCGGCGAATTCAAAACGCAGCACACACCAGTGCATTGTATAACGCCACACACTGTTTCTCTGCCGCCACGTGTCTGCGCACACCGGTCACTTCTTTTCTCTCCTCTCCGCTTCTTCGTGTGTGTCTCAAAGCCGTGGCCATTTTCACCTTGCGACTCCGCTCCACTCCTCAACGTCGTCCGTCGCGCGGCGGTGCCACGGGACGCCGTGTCCTCTGCACCGCCGCTGCGTCTTTCTCTCTCCACAGCCGTTACAAAACGGCCCCGATCGGGCGGTAAGGTTGCGGTGATGAATCGGCCGCCGCCCGTGCCGGCGAACAAGCCGCGCCTTGGGTCAGACGCGGCGCCGCCCACAGCCGCGCCCGGATCGGCCGATTCGCAGACGTGGAGTGCGCCGCAGAAGCCGCTTCCCACGAAGCGACCGGTGAAGACGCTGACGTACGCGGGGCCGTCGGGAGAGAGCGGTTTTGAGGGATTGCGAAAGCGTGCAGAGTCGGACGAAGCGGTGGGGTGCACGTGTGTGGCGGCAATCGCTGTTTTGCGAGAGGAGTGTTGTACCTATGAGAGGAGGGGAGGGGCGTTTTTTGTGTTGCATTGATGTGGTCGTGGGTGATATGGTCAATTCCGCACCGTCGTACGTGTCACTGGTTGCGTGCGCATGCAAACTCCGTGGACGATGGAGCATGCCATTTCTCTTTTTCTTTTCCCTTTTCCCTCTCGATTTGACTCGCACACATCGACACATGGGTGTCAATGCCTGTCCTACGTAGAAATCACTCTCACAACCCCCCTTTCTCTGGTTTAAACAGACACTCCGCACAAATTCTGCGCCATCGACCGCCCTGCCCAAGCGCCCATCCGCCGCACAACACCAACAGCCTTCAGAACCCCGCTCTCCGTCTCCCGTTCCGCCGTCCGTTACGCCGGCCGCAGCCCCGGAGGCGTCTGCAGTACCGCACCTGCTGCTCAACAAGCCCAGGGCGGCCTCGGGACCGCGCGCGACCGTCATTGGACCAGCGCCGTCGTCGCAGCCATCGCCCTCGCCCACTGTGGTCGTCACCGAGGCACCGCCGCCGAAGTCGCCGGACGTGCGTCGCTTTGGGTCGCTTGCGCCGTATGCTGGCGGAAATGCGCCGCCGCCACTGCCGAAGAAGCCCGTGTCGATTGCGCTTGCGTCGCCGCCATCCGGGGGTTCGGAGGACGAGACGAGGGGCGGGAGGCGGCTGAGGCCCGCCCTGCCGAACTCTGTCGCGGGCGCGTGGGTATCGCGCATTCCTTGTCGTTCGTGCGTGGTTTCCCTTTGTCCCCGTCCCTCGTTGTTGATGCGCACACACGCACACCAACGCAAATTCCCTTTTTGGTGGCCTGCATCACACACACACACACACAACACGGAATACCCTCCTTTTGGGTGGCCTGCATCACGCACACACACACACAACACAGAATACTCTCCTTTTGGGTGGCCTGCATCACGCACACACACACACAACACAGAATACTCTCCTTTTGGGTGGCCTGCATCACGCACACACACACACACACAACACGGAATACCCTCCTTTTGGGTGGCCTGCATCACGCACAACACAGAATACTCTCCTTTTGGGTGGCCTGCATCACGCACACACACACAACACGGAATACCCTCCTTTTGGGTGGCCTGCATCACGCACACACACACACACAACACAGAATACTCTCCTGCCTCGACTGCACTGGTGTCCTCATGTGCCCTTCTCCACTTTGCAATCCCAGGAGCACCACGCCCACACCCCGCGATCCCGCCTTCGAGCGCAATGTGGCGCGGCGGCGCAGCAACTCGCATGACGCCCTCTTCTCTCCCGCTCCGGAGTTCGCTGCGTCCCCTCGCGCCCCACCGCCAGTGCCGCCAAAGGTCTCGTCGGCAGCAGCATCGTCTCGACCGAAACCGCCGGTCGTGCGCATGAAAAACGGCGACTTTATGACGTACGACACGGGAGTCGAACCCAGGCCGGACGATATCCATCACTCGCAATACGACAGCGACGACGACGACGCCCCAGCGAAACCGGCATCGGCGGCACACGCGCAGTGTGCGGGGCCTGGGGCGGTGCCCGTTCCCGTGCCGAGTGCTGGCGCGAACGCGCGCATGCGGAAGGTAACACCCCCAGTGCAGCAGGGCGCTGCGCCGTCTGGCACGGACGACGCGCTGCAGGCGCACAAGAAAGGGCTGAAGCGCATTTCCACGGAACCCGGACACCCGCCGGAGAAAGCGTCGCCGGCGCGAACGCCGCAGCAGAAGGAGCCCGACCCGCGCTACGAGAAGCTCTTTGACTACGTGTTTGTGGTTGTCCTATCGAAGGGTGGGTGTTTGGGCGGCGGTTGTTCCTCGTTCGGGCACCTGTTTTCTGTACCTTCACATGCACTTTCTCTCCCCCGTTCTGACAAGTGGCTCTACCCTCGCCCCACATTCGCAGAGAATAACACCTACACGCCCAAAGTGAGCTATCGCTTTCCGCCGGCACTCCGCGATGCCAAGGAGAGCGACGAACAGCGCTCGCTGCTTGATTCGATTCCGCAGTTCTGCTATCCGGACTACCAGGATTGGGCGGCGCCCGTCCGCTCCTACGTCAGGTGGGTGCCGTTTTCTGGCTCGAGAGAATATTTTCCGTTGCTAACAGTTGATTGCTTTTGCATGCATTGCCTTACCTTCGCTTCTGGCACCGCAGCGAGACGTTCTCGTTTGTGCTGACGGACGTCGACGGCAGCAAGCGCTTTGGGTACTGTCGTCGGATGCTCCCGGCTGGCAACGAGCCCCGGATGCCCGAGGTGCGCGGCAGTGTCTTGTGCAATAGGACTGCGCTTGGGCCGCCGTGTTGTGTTGCCGTGTGCGTGACTGCTCATGTATCGCAAAAATGTGCACTTGCCACTCTTTTTCTGTGGTTCCCAAAATTGCATGCTCATCCAGCCCGCGCTGCTCTCTCTCTCGCTTGATAATCGTTCGTCAATCCCGTTTCACTTTTCTATGGCACGCTCGCCCGCTCGCTCGCTCACTTATCATGCAATCGCGCTCCGTTCGCCAGGTGTTCTGCATCGTCAGTCCCATCGGCTGCTTCTCCGTGTTCGCCGCCATTCTGGACGAGGTCGAAAAGCGAAAGGCAGCGTCGTCGAGGTGCGTGGTGATCTCGTGCCGTGAGTGCGTGTGTCATACGATGCAAGTAATGCCACTGTTTCCTCGCATTCCCTTCACACCTCCCTGCCGCTGTCCGCAGCTCTGTGTTTGCGTTTTTGAAGTCGGTCGTCGCGAATCCCTTTCCCGCGGCGGGCGAGACGGTCGTTCTCAAGAGCATCGGTGCGACCGGCATCGAAGAGTTCAAGCTCAGCCGGCCAAGCGACTCGGCGTACCTGGAGCACGTGAGTGGCGCACGTGTGACGACTTGCACGTTGCTGCCGAACCCGGTTGTCACGGGACCTCTGTCTTCCTTTCACTTGCGTTTGGCGTGGAGCTTGTTCGGGCTTATATCACCTGTCTGACGCCTTATTTGGTGCGCGCAGGTGGACTTTGAGCCGCTGTTTTCCACTCTTGGCATTGCGAACACCCTCAAGCTGTTTGCCTCCATGCTGCTCGAGCGCCGCATCATTCTCAACGCGTCGTCGCTCGGCCGCCTCTCTTCTTGCGTCCACGCCGCGTCCGCTCTGCTCTATCCCTTCGCCTGGCAGGTGCGTGCGCGTGGCGTCCGCTAGCTGCTTCTCCCTTCGATTGTGCTGGTTTGAGCCTTTGTGCAGAGGCCTTCGCCGCCACTTAATCGCACACGCCTCATCAAGTTCTTGTGGCGTGCGACTTCTCGCTGACAAGCCCCCTCCCCTTCCTCACAGCACGTGTACATCCCCGTCCTCCCGCGCGTGTTGATTGACTTTTGCTGCAGCCCCATGCCGTACATCATGGGGCTCATGACGTCATCGCTACCGCTGCTGGAAGACCTCGACATGGAGGAGGTGCGCCTATTTGCCATCATCGTCGTGCGTGCGTTTGAATCCTTTCACACGTGCTTACGTGTGTAGTCTGGCTTCGTTCGGGCTGAAGTGCGATTTGGAGCGCTTTCTATGTTTAAGCCATGCTGAACGTATCAAAAGGGCTGGAATTGTGCTGACATTGCACTCGCGTGTGCTTGCGTGCGTGCAGGTGGTGATTGTGGACCTCGACTCTGGCAAATTTCTGCGCGAGTTTGGGGACGAGGCCGCCATTCTGCCCGAGCAGTGCATCACGTCACTCAAGAGCAACTTGAAGCCCCTCGTCGCCAACAAGGAAGGCACGTGACGCGGCCGTGTCACTCGCTCGTTTGTGCGCCATATAGCGCTTACTTGTGTGGGCCCTTGCACACCCGCGTTCAAACACGGGTTGCTCTGCATCGATAGGCTGCGTCACTTCTCGCGCGGCCATCGCTCACGAATGTCCCTTTAATGTCTCCCCTCAGACTATGCGCACAACAACACTGCGATTGCGGAGGTCTTTCTGCGCTTCTTTGTGGACGTCATGGGATCGTACCGAAAGTACATGGCCGAGGACGAGAGCGGTGACGTCATCTTCCGCAAGGAGAAGTTTGTCAAGAACGCCCCAAAGTTCCTCAGAAAGGTTTGCCCTCCGTCGATTTGATGGGCTGCACTTCATATGTTGTGTGTGTGCGTGCGTGTGTACGTGCGTGTGTGTTTGGTGTGTGAGCTTGCCGGTCTCTCGCAAAAGGTTTCTTCGCAACATTTGCCCCTATTGGGTTCCTCCGAGCGCTCCATGACGAATTGCCCATTTGCCGCAGTTTTTGGAGGTTTTCAAGGACACGCAAATGTTCGACGTCTTCATTCAGGACAGAGAGAACTCGTCCAAAAGCCTCGTGCTCGCGGAGGGTGGGTGTTTGGTTGTGGCAAGGCGCAATCGCTGTCGTCGTCCATTCAGTGTTGCTTCGCGTCTTGGTCCTCGGCTGTTGTGGTCGCAGCGTTGTGTCCCTCCGCTGTCTTTTCCCATTGTTGGCTTGTCTCTGATATCTTCGACCGCTCAATCGCACGTTCACTCGCAGGTGTTTTCGAGCGCCGCATCTCGCAGATCGAAAAGTTCGACGCCATTATCGCCGACACACAGGAGGCCGACGACGACAAGTGGGTGTGCGGGCGTCGTTTGTGTTTGCAATCATTGCAGTATATCGACGGCGATGTACGAAAGAAGCGCCGTGCTAGCCGTGCGTGTTTTCTCTCTCGCTTTTATGTCGTTTGTGCGTTCGCATTCCTAGCCCATTGCTGACGCACTGTCTTTCCGGGCGTAGGGAAGAGGGCATGTTCAAGCGGTTTGGCGGGAAAATCAAGAACATCTCAAACTCGTCGTGGTCGATCTTTGGGAAAAGGCCAAAGTGACGCGCGCAACTGTGGGTGGAAATTTAGCGTGCCAACCAATACAGTGCAAGGGCGCCGCTTGGAGCGGTCGTCCGAATTGTCTGTCATGGCATTATCTTCAAGCAAAATCAGCTTGTCTCTGTGCGACACGGCGACATATATATATATATATATATATATATATATACACACACACACACACAAAACACACAGTTACGCACCGCACACGACAGTCTGTTAAAACGACGTTGTGTAGCTTTCTGAAGCGACGCTTTTCGACTGCGAAAAGGCGTTGAAGTGCCAACTAATTGCTGTAATAGAATATTGTACGCGCATTGACAAGTGTTATCTCCACTCACAGCCCCTTTACTTGAGCTCTTCCCTCTTATTCCCCAACCACCCCTTCGCACCACAATGGCCCTCGTCAGGCCACTGCCGCTCTCGGGACACAACGCAACGCCCCCTCGCCTCGTCACGACACTCCGAAGCCATGGTAATGACATTGGCCGAGCCGAAACATAGCCCCAAAGTGGCCCATCGCCGACGCCCTCCCCTCTGCCGACTGAGCCGCCGTGGAATTCTGAAGTAAAGTGCCGGGTCGGAATGATCGGCCAGCCGTACCGAGGTAGAGGACCGACCACGACCGCACCACGCCGATCGCACTAACGGCTGCTCACAACGGTTGCCCACTGAAGTCAGGTCCCCCCGGCTCGCGCACTCGGCCGCAATCAGTCTTGAATTGGAGATAGTGCTGCGCCGAGAACCCCGGTGACAGGAGGAAAAGATTACAGATAGACCTGGCCATTGTAGAGATTTGCACGTCTTCCCGGCTCTACTCTCAAATCACTGCACGTGAGTACCCACCACGTCCGCCCGATGCCGGCCCCTTTTCTAGCCGTTGCTTCGAGGGCGCATCACCGCCGGCCGCGCCCTTCTGGTACCAGTCATCCGCCTCACGCGCGCTCTTTTTCACGCCCTCTCCGTACTCGTAGCACACACCGAGCCAGAAGTACGCGCGCGGGTGGCCCTGGTCGGCCGCCATGCGAAACCACTTGACGGCCTCCTGCGGACTCCGTGCGACGCCCATGCCCTGCCGATAACAGCGCCCGAGGTTCGACTGTCCGATTGCGTCCCCTTGCTCGGCGGCTCTGCGGTACCAGCGGACAGCTTCGCCCTCGTCGACGGCCACGTCAATGCCGTGCTCGCAGCAGAATCCGAGGCAGATCTGCGCAAACACGTGGCCCTGCTCCGCCGCCCTGCGATACCACGTGACTGCCTCGCGTGCGTCCTTTGCGACGCCCGTCCCGTGGCGGTAACAGTCGGCGAGCGTGTCCTGTGCGGGCGCGTAGCCATGGTCGGCGGCCTTCCGATACCACGTGACCGCCTCCCTTTCGTCCCTCGCCACGCCGGTTCCGCTGCGATAGCACCAGCCGAGCTTGTGCTGTGCGTCCCCATTCCCGCGCTTCGCCGCCTTGCGATACCACCGAACGGACTCTGCGCTGTCCCTCGAAACGCCTGTCCCGGTCGCGTAGCTCCATCCGACATAGCACTGCGCACCTGCGTCGCCCTGTTCTGCCAGTTTACGGCTCCACTCGTCCGCCTCCTTCTCGTCCCTCGCTGTGCCGATGCCGCTGCGGCAGCACCACACGACGTTCCTCTGTGCGTCCATGTGACCCTGCTCTGCGGCCCTGCGGTGCCACTTGAACGCCTCCGCGTCGTCTCTCGACACGCCGGCGCCGTTGCGATAGCACAGGGCGATGATGTACTGCGCCGCCGCAAGCCCCTGCTCGGCCGCCCGCCTGTACCACGTGACCGCCTCCGCGTCGCTCTTCGCCACGCCCGTCCCGCTGCGATAACACCAGCCGAGATGACGCTGTGCGTCCACATTGCCCCCTTCGGCGGACTTGCGGTACCAGCGCACGGCCGCGCCGACGTCCTTTGCCACACCGATGCCGTGTTCGCAGCAGTGCCCGAGGGCGAGCTGAGCCCCCGCGTGGCCGTGTACGGCGGCGTTGCGGTACCACTTTGCTGCCTTCTCTGCGTCGTCTGCTGCCACGCCGATGCCAAAACGATAGCACAATCCCACCTCGTACGTCGCCGAGGACGATACGGACTGCGACAGCTCTTCGCGCAACACGTCCACGATGCGCCCGTCGACGGCATTCGTGCGGTGCATCTGCGCGCTCTCCTTGTCGCATTGCGCCAAGTCCCAGCTGTCGCAATAGCGGAACATGTAGAGATGCGCGATCGGGTTGCCGCGTTCGGCCGCAATGACAAAGTGATGTCGCGCGGATGCCCTGTTCGTCGCGACCTTCTCTCGCCCAGCGACGACGTCGACATCCGCGGACGCCGACGGCAGTTTCGGGACGAGCTTTGCGATTGCCGCGCGCAGCTGCTCGCGGAGAGGCCCTTCTCCATTCGCAATGTGATTGAGCGCGTGCATGGTCACAAAGCCGGCGTTGTCCATGTTCGCCGCGAGTGTTTTCGCGTCTGCGACAGAGATGCCGAACTCGGAGGACACGCAATCGACGAAATCGTTGCGCGGCACACGCGCCATGTCGCCGTCCCAGTGCTTGCACCAGAAAGCGGCACATTCCTTGTTCGCAAGAAGGCGACCCGCCAGCGATGCGGATGCCTGCCCTCCTCCCGATGGAGGGCGCAGTGATGGGGTCGCCATCAGCCGCGGCGTCCCGGTCCCCTTCAGACCTGGGTCGAAATCGGTATCGTTCTTCGACTAAAACATGCGCCTATGTCGGCGGCGCATGTTGGCAACAGCGCTGTTCTGCCGTGTGTCGGGGGATTCGCCACGCGCACGTGTTTTTTGAGACGGAGATTGCGCACCGAGACGGTGCTAGTACGGTGTGTTCCCTGAGTGTTTTGGGTATTTTAGTTGTCCGGAGTACCGATCAAAGGCTAGCAACCAAATCAAACCGGGCGGGCGTAAGTCATCTACCCGGACACGGCCGCACCCATTCTCGCCACACCAGTGACTCTGCCGATGCAGTGTCAACTGTCCCCTGTTGGCGAAGACTGACTGAATTCGTCCCTGGCTTCTGAGGTCGCGGCACGGACAGCGTGATGCGGAGAGAATGCATTCGTGGCATGACCACAGTCCCAAGCATTCGGGTCAGTCTTCGTGCCTCGGACCCGGGCTCAGTCTAACTCTATGGCTGGCGGCACGAGTGGAGAGAATGCATTCGTGCATGACCAGTCACTGAGCCCCAAGCCCAGTTCAGTTCGGGTCAGTCTTCGTGCACCGGCTTCTAACTCTATGGCCGGCGGCACGAGCGGGGAGAATGCATTCGTCGCACCAGCGACACAGGGAGTATCAATCACCCGGAGACATTCAGTTACAGGGACCACGGACATTATCGGATTCCCACTCCCGTCCTCTCAGCTCCTCGTATGCTGGCCGTGTATTTCCATTTCACCCGCTAGGACCCGCCCCCTCTTCCCCGTCCCCCTCCTCTTCTCCCTCCCCCTCCTCCTCTTCTTCTTCGTCCTCTTCGTCCTCGTCCCCTTCCTCGTAATCTTCGTCTTCGTCGTCGTCGTCCTCCCCATAGTAATAACCGCCGCCCACACGCAGTCCAGAGAACGCGCCAGACACGTCGCCCCCTTCCTCCTCCTCTTCGCGCTGCCGCCGTGCCATACTGCGCGCAATGGCAGCCGAAATGTCCGACGGGTCGTCCTCGTCGCCGCCCTCGTCGTCCTCGTCCCCGTCCTCGCCCGCTTCGGCCCGCTGTTGCCGCCCGTACTCGAGCTTGCGCGCTGAGGGAGGGAGAAAGGAGAAAGAAATGGGATACGACATTCAATGAAGAGAGCGGCAGGACAGGGTAAAGGAGGGTGAGCAGGCTCATGTCGAGGGGCACAGCACAGCGAGAGAGTTTGAACCAGAGACAGGCCCATCTACGCCACAAGAATTGTGAGAGCGAAGGGAGAAAACATGGAGTGTGTGCGCGACGAACTCAAGATAGCGGAGAGTCCAATCAGAGACACGTCCACAGGGGCCCCGCGAGAGAGACAAGGCAAGGAAGCAATAGTCTGTGTGGGGCGACGGAGACGGACGCGCGCGCAGTGCCACGGACACCCACTCGACATGCTGAGGTCCTTCGTTTCGGACGTCGGGTGGCCGCACTTTGGGCACGGGTACACGCAGCCGCGCGTGTATTTGACGCCCTTTCGCTTGACGTGGTCGTCGCAGAAGCATATCTTGCACCGGAGGCAGCTGTACTGGCCGAGGCGGTTGCAGCTGCCACCTGTGAACGGCAAGGGGATCGTCAAATGGACTGTCAGCTAGTGATTACAGCAGCACAAAGTAATAGGGTAATTGCGAGAAGGGCGAGTGTGCGTGTGTGTGCGGTCGAATGACTCGACAGAATGGACTGGTGCGAAGAGAGTGGCGAGGACGAGGAAGAAGTGTCACGTGGCGGAGGGTTACACGCACACTTGTACGACTCCGTCTCGAGTCGCTGGCACATGGCCTGGTGCTCAAATTGGTCGTCCTCGCAGAGGTGGTTCTGGCAGTAACTGCAGCGGAACACGCGGCCGCCTGCGCGCACACACACACACACACACGCGCGCGCGCGTTTGCACGTCAGCGCATATGCCGTCGCACGCACGCAAACAGGCGCCGTTCTCACGCGCCGTTACGTAGCGAACTGCACGCAGAGAGCCGGCACAGTCAGAGTATACAATCAACCAGCCACGCACCGTGGTCCCAGACGCCGCGCTTGCACTCGAAGCACACGGCGTCCCGCAGCACGCACGAGCACGCATGGGTCGTCACGCACTTGCGGCCATGACACACCCACGCCTCGCAGAAGTCGCATATGGCTCCCTGACGCAGATTGGTGTAGTAAGGCGTCAGAGTCACATTGCAATTGACGTACAGCACAGCGAGTGTAAGCGTCTACGCGAGCTGGCTGCGTGTGTACCTATGTGTGACACGTGGCGTGCACATTCATGCGGATTCGCGCGCGCCTATAACCGTGTGTAGCGGACGGACGACACCCACCACCATAGCGAGCCCAATGGCAAACGTTCCGCCGTGCTTGACGAGGCAATCGCCCGTTTTCGACATGCACTTGGACTTCCCACACTGCGCGCACACCGGCAGCTTCTGCACGGACTGGCAGAAGTAACAGAAGGCGCGGTTCTTCTGCCGCCGGTGGCAGTCGTCGCACTCCATGCTCACATTACAGGGGTAATCGCCAATGTCCCTGTGCGCGCCGCTGCGGATGTCCATCTGTCGCGCCCGCTGCTTCTCCGCCTTTTTGCGGGCGCCTGATTTCTTGTTCACCATTTTCTTTTGAAAGCGCCCTGCGCAAGGGAACCCTCGCTCGAGTGTGTGTGTGTGTGCGAGACGAATATGGTGTGGTGTTGTGCGTGCTTGGTATATGACAGGGCGACTGACAACAATGGATTGGTTGAGAGTGACGCTGATTAAGAGTTTGCAAACAACGACTGGAGGTCGTCCGCGCGACAATAGCGTGAGCGTAAGGACAATTGGGACCGATTCTCAGTCGTCACGCCAACACTACACGGCATGAGAGTAACAAGTAACACCACGTCACGTGACGGGCACTTTTTGGCCCTTTCGTAATTTAGACTGTCCGGCGCATTTTTCCACAAGAAATCGGCAACATCTCACATTAATGCCCTCAGCAGAGTCCTTACTCTGTGCGGTGTCTGACGTCGACAGTTGCAACACGACCAGTCTTCACCGCCGGCTACACGCACACTATTTCACATCACACTCGCGCGCGCACTGCGGAGTTGTGAGTGTCTCGTGTGCGGCCTTGAGAGCTTTCTCTCGGCCGCCTCCTCTTCTCTACGCTCGTGCTTCTCGTATGGTCGTATTGCGTGCGGGTTGTTACTTGCATCTTTCCTTTTGCGTTACGAAGAGAATGGACCTGTGAGAACCCAACCAGCCGAGACTCCGCGTCACTGGGCGCTTCTGACGCTTTGCGGTGTTGACGTGCCAAGGGCGTCCTTCCTCGCCACTCTTGACCCACTTCTGCGCTTTGATCCCCATGGCGCTCAATCCGACTGCGGCAGAGTTCTTATTCACCGGCGACGTGCACGTGACCGTCGCGCAGCAGCAGCCGCACAGGGGCCGCGGGAAGGGCTCGCACGGCACACACCATGCGGCTGTGCCTTCTGCGCACGGGTCACGTGGTCGGCGCGAGGGTGGCCGTGGTCGAGGAGGCTGGAGTGGTGATGGCGGCGCGCAAGTCAGCGGATCTGGCGACGGTGGCGCTGCCGAGGGCGCGCCGTATGCGAACGGAGTGAACGACGGCACGCACGACGGACACGCCGTGCGCGGGAGGGGGAGAGGCCGCAACGGAGAGGCGGAGAGGGGGCGCGGGCGGGGTGGGCGCGGGAATCACGCGACATCGAGGGGATCTCAGCGCAGACGCACCGATTCTGAGCGCTCAGTCGACGCTGTGGATGCCGTTATGGCGGGTGGCGTTAATGCGGGACCTGTTTCCTCCGCCGTGTCGTCGTCGCCCGGTCGCCCTGCCCACAAGCGCGGGGACGCCTCGCACCTGCTGAACTTTCAGTTTTCGAGCGGGCGCGTTGGTGGAGGGTATGGCGGCGGCGGGGGTGCGGGGACGGGCACGGGTCCCCCTCCGGCTGTGCGACGGCCGAAGAAGCGCCGCACGTACAACAAGGAGCATTACGTGCAGGCGCACTGCCAGTTTATGGTGCGCGCGAGCGGTGACTACACGTCGAACCTTGTGGACCCGGACTACCCGGTCGAGTGGGACTTGATCGAGGAGGTGCGTGGGACCTGCGGGTTCGATGCCCTGTCGTGTCTTGTTTTTTTCTCCCTTTACATATCAGTGGCTGAGATTGTCTCGTGCTTGCCTTTGCGTCTCCTAGGTGTATCATGCCCGTCATTTTCACTCATCTCGACCGTCCCTCACGTGACCGGCGCAGGTCCGCATGTTTGCGCACTCGGAGCCCGTGTGCCCCATTTGCCTCCAGCACCCTTCGGCGGGCAAGACGACCCGCTGCGGTCACGTGTTCTGTCACAGCTGCGTCCTGCGGTACCTGTCGACGGCCGAGCGCTCGTGGAAAAAGTGCCCGATTTGCTTTGAGGCCATTCACGCGAAGGACTTGCGGGTGTGTGCATGTCTCTGTGTGTGTATGTGTGTGACTTTGTGTATGTGTGCGTGCCAATTAGTATGTGTTCGTCACCTGGTGTTCGCTATTGTCTGTGTATCTGTGCCAGTGGTAACACTGCCCCGTGCTCCCTTCTCGCAGAGCGTGACTGTGGTGTCTCGGCCGGTGTATACCGTCGGCGACACCGTCACCATGCGGCTGATGCGACGACCAAAGGTACGATCACATCGGGGCTCAAATGTGCGCGACGTTTTGTATGTGTGCGTGTGCCTTGCATTGCAGACGCTGGCATGAGAGACAAGGTTCAAAGCGAGTGACTCTGAAAGAGACATGTATCGTGCTCTGTGCCACGCCTGTGTGTCAGTGCGACTTTTTTACGTGTGCTGCTATGCAGACGTCGACCGTGTGTGCGCCGAAGGCCCAATGGGACGACTCGCTCACGCAACAGCCGCCCCCGCCGTCGCACCCTGCCGGTGGTTATTTCGTGAAACTGCTTGTTGTCACCCCATCCGACGTCCTTGCCACTGTGGTACAGCGCGAGCGGAATGAGCTCCTCTCCCAGCTGTCGGAGGCAACGGTGCGTGCATTCTGTACGAACTGTTTGCGTGTGCGCGCCTGTGTCCGTGTGTACGGAATGCATGCCCGAGTAGAGCACGTGCGTGTGTCGTAATGTGCGTGCATTTTCGCAACTCTGATCGACGTCGCATCTAACAGGCTGCCGGCGAGACGGAAGACGTGGCCTTCATCGAGCAGGCTTTGATGGCACTGAATGTGCGCGAAACAGGCCTCGCGTCTGTCGCAACCGTCGGCGACTTGTCTGCCAAACTCAGCGCGCTTGTGACGTCGGACCAACAGCGTGCGCCGCGCACGGAGCAGCCGAGCACGCCGGAGAGGGCGCGTGTAGCACAGGCGGCGCGAAGCAATGGTGATTCGCGCGGGGGTTCGCACGAGCGCGTGCGTCCGGCCATACGGCGCATGTCCGAAGGCCGTGACGATGCGTCTGCTGCCTTCTTCGACATTGAGAGTTTGTCGAACGGCGACGTGCTGTCAGACACCGACGACAGCGAAGAGGAGGACGAAGGCAAAGGGGAAGAGGGCGACGATGCGCCCCCGCAGGAGGCATGGCACGGCGGCGTTGATGTGGACGCGGAGACGGTGGCAAATGCGGGAGAACCGAATGGAAGGACGGTCACTGAGGGTCCCGTGGCGAATGGGGCTTCGACGGAATCGAGGGACGCCGAGAAGGGGTGCGTAGTGTGTGGGCGTTGTGGTGTGAGAGAGCAAATGCACAATTTTCTGTGCGTTCGTTTCATGAGCGGTGGCTTATGTGGTGGGCGTCTGATGTGTTGCTGCGGTTTCAGGGACGAGGGAAAACAGGGAAAGTCTCGTGCGCGCGACGACCTCTCCGCGGGCGACGCTTTCTACTTCTACCAGGGTATGTGCGTGCCCTGGGGTCACGTGGACCGGCACCCTTTTTTTGATACGCCTGTCACACTCATTCTACTAAATGCGCACCCAGCTGCCGACGGCCAGCACGTCTACCTGCATCCGGTCAACTCGCGCTGCCTCGCGGACGAGTTTGGCGCGCTCTCCGAGTGTCCAGACACGGTCTCTGGCAAGGTGGTGGAGGTTGAGGAGGTGACGCAGTCCACGGTGAGTGCACGCAGTCGCCGTCCGTGTGCCACAATTATGCGCAGACTGCGCGGTTTTTGTCACATGTGCCCCTCGCTTCGCTGACACACGCGTTTGCATTCGCGTGGCCGTTGATGCAGGACATGCGCGGGCGCTATCGCTTTTTGAGCCACCTCCCCCTCTCCTGCGAGTACGCGTTTGTGGAACTCGACCTTAAGCACGTCCTTTCCCGCGAAACGCTCGCCGCCCACCAGGATGAGCTTTCCCGCCGAAAAGCGCGCCGCCAGTCGAAGCAACGTCAGGAGCGCACGCGCGAGAAGCGGCTGCAGGAGGCCGCCCAGGCACCTCGCATGACGTCGGACATTCACAGCACGCTTGAGTTCCCGTCGGCGGCGGCGGCGGCCTCGGCGCAGGACGTCCTTTCGCCGTACTATTCGGCGTCGTCGCTGCCGTCGCTGTCCGGACGCGGCGGGCTTGGCGGTGACGGTGCGCCCGTGGTGGTGTACCGCAGCACCCCGGATGAGGCAGTGGCCGCGCACTTGGAACAGGTGGAGAGGGCCGAAGCGGCGAAACCGGAGGTGGGAGCAACGTCTTGGTCACGTGCCGCGCTTATGTGTGCCAGTGCTGCGGTGTTTGATTTGTGCCATCTGCGACTTTGGTGTCGTCACATGTGTCTCTGTGGTTTACGGCTGTGTAATCTTCCTTCTGTCCGTCTTGCCATTCGCCCGGCTGACGTGCCTTTCTCTCCACACAGGGATACGTCGTGCCTTCGTTCTCGCAGGCCGTTCGCGCCGGTTACATGTCCAACCACGACGAAAACCCGACAGTCGCCGAAGCCATGGGACGCGCGCCGTCGACAACCGCCCCCTCCGCCTCTCAAGGTCCCGGTACCGCTGCTCTCTCTGCCCTTGGCGCCATCCCCCCTGCTGGCGCACCGCCCGCGCGGACGCCAACGAAGGCGCCGTCCGGTGCGTGGGGTGCCTCGGGAGGCTCCATTGCCGCGCGCCTTCAGCAACCTCTGCCAGCGCAAGGCCATGTCACATGGGGGCACCGGGGAGGGGCTGTTGCGGGACGTCGAACGAGTTGGGAGGACGAAGGAGACGGGTTTGAGCCGCCGAGCTACAAGTCGTCGTTTTCGGAGTCTGTTTCGCGCGCGTTTTCGCGGGAAGAGACGGCGTCTGGACAGGATTTGGGCGGCGATGGCGCCGTGGGAAAGGGGCAGAAGAAGAAGAAAGTTGTGCTCTTCAGCACTTCGGCCGCGCGGAAGTACTAGCACGGTGTGGACGGGTGCGTCGACGTATACCCCTTCCTGTGCTTTGCTTTCGGAGGAATTTGCGTACTGAATAGTGCGTGCGTTGCGTGCTCGCTGTCGCGTACTGGCTGCCGACCTAAAGTGAGCGAGCGAATGCTTGGAGGAGAGGGAAAATGGATTGGCAGGGGCGATCACGTGATGCCAGTTCAGTGGGTTTGTTGTTGGGCCGGTTTCCCCAAAGAACGTTATGGACGAACGAACGTGTACTCGTCCGCGCGCAACCTCGCCCCTACAAACGCGCGCACACGTGCGGGAAGACACGTGTCCACACGCACACACACACGGCGCGGCTTTGCGCAGCCCTACGTCCGCTAAAGCAAAAGTCGCATCAGCACTTCGATTACCCATCGACGCTTCCACCGGCCATTTCTTGAGAGGGGCGCTGTTCACGGCGTCCCCCTTCTAGACCATGGGGAAGGAGGTGATTGAGTCGATTCGCTCGCAGCGGCGGCGCGCGCGGCGTGCGATGGAGAAGCGCATGGCGGAGGACGACGACCTCGTTGTGGTGAAAGACGGGGACGACCACGACGACGCCAACGCCTTCTGGGCGCCGCTCTTTCGCCACTACTTTGTCGAATCGCACGACGATTCGCGTGATGACATGCTCTTCTTCGTGCGCAATGCCGTCGACTGGGGCGGGGATTCGCGCAGTCGCGACAACAGCAGCGACGACTCGCTCGGGGGTGACGAGTCGCCCAGCGACCCCTATTTTGTGCGGCGCAAGAACGGCAAGCGTCCTCTGCCGCCGCCGTCGAGCCCGCGCGTCAACTGGGAGGAGTCTTTTTATTTGAATCTTATTGTGAATCAGATCGAGTATACGCTGACGGTCGCCGTGTGCAAGCACGACAGCGGCGGGAAGCTGCGGTGCCTGTCGCGCGTGTCGCAGCGCGTGTACGGCTCGCCGAATCGACGACAGATGCACATGACAGACAAAGCCGTCGAGACCGAGCTGACGTATCCGCTGATTTACTTCACCGTCGACAACTTTGACGACATTTTCGGCGAGGTGTTCGTGCAACAGGACGAGGCGCTGTGCGTGGAGCTCGTCGCGAGCACGCCCATCATCACGAAGGACATGGTCGTCGCGGCCGAGAAGGAGGGGGACGGTGCCGAGGGGGCGAAGCAGGCGGGCGCGCACGCCACGCACGCGTCGACGTCGTCCGTGCACTCGTCGTCGGGATCGTCGCGTCCCGTGCGCAGCACCATCTTTCAGGGACAGGTGGGCTTTGCGGCGCTGCGGCAGGCGTACTGCGCGCGGCAACGGGAGGGCGCATCCCTCC
>CALSCQ010002160.1:0-5000 GCA_943704525.1 Pigoraptor vietnamica | reverse complement strand
CGCCGTGCTCAAGCTCGTCAGCGCGACGAGTCGGTGGTTTCGACGCAATCCCGAGTTCATTCAGCCGGCCCTCGAGGTGGCCATTCGCGTGCTGTCGTCCCCGAAAAAGGTTCCCAGCCGCGGGAAGGAGGTCGCCACCATAGCGCTCTACGAGCTGTGCAGGAGCTGCACCGCGATCATGGCGGCGGGCGGCCCTTTCGTCGAGACGATTGTGAACGTCGCGACGGCAACCGTGGCCATGTCGCAGAGCCGCGACAGCAAGTCGGAGCTTTCGCGCGAAGCAGAGTCGGACGTGCTCTTCGCCGCGGGGATGGTCGTCGGCCAGATGAGCTCGGCCTCGGTTGCGCGCCCGGCAATCGAAACGGTGGTGACGCCGATTCTCACGGAGTTGCGCGGGTGGGCCGCAACGCCCACTCCGGACGAACGGAGGGCGAGCTGGCTGTTCAGGCTGCTGGCGGACTTCCTCCACGACATCCACTTTCCCGAAGGGAACCCGCACCCACTCGCGCCGCTCGTCACAGAGGTGTGGGCGCTCGTCGACGCACTCTCCGCCAGCGCTTTGCGACACGCGTCCTTGTGCGACCGCTCGACAAGCTGCCTCATGAAGGCGCTTTGCGTGCTCGGCCGGGGCGCCGCGTGCGTGCCGTTTGTGCCGACGATTGCGCAGAAGACGGTGCAGTGGTTCAGCCAGGTGCAGGACGAGGCCTACCTGCAGGTGCTCGAGGTGCTCGTGGATTTGACCGGCGAGTTGCCCGACTTCTCGGCGGCATTCGTCGACATGGTCCGTGTGGTGTCGGACGTTGCGTTTGCGAAGTTTCCGTCGCCGGCTGCCGTGTCGGAGGAGTACCGGATCTACAGGGAGTACGCGAAGCTCATCGAGAGAATGGTGGGTGGGATGTGGATGGAGAAAGCTCGCGATGAGCGGTGTGTGTGTGTGTGTGTGTGTGTGTGTGTGTGTGTTTGTTTGTTGGTTTTTTGCGCGCGCGCACGTGTGTGTGTGTGTGTGTGTGTGTGTGTGTGTGTGTGTGTGTGTGTGTGTGTGTGTGTGTGTGTGTGCGTGCGTGTGTGTGTGTGTGTGTGCGTGAGAGTGTGTGTGTGTGTGGTGTGCGGTGTGTGACTGTGTGCGTGTTGGTGTCTGTGTCTGTATCTGTGTGTGGACTAATACCGTGCTGCCGCAGACGCGACGCTGTGACGAGTCCTTCCTGCCGTCTGCGGAGTCCGTGCGCGTCCTTGACTTTATCGCACAGACGATGCGCTATGTCAACGACGAAAAGGTGGCGCAAGCGACAAGCGGCCTTTTATACGGCTATTTGCGCGTCGTCGGCGACGCGAAGAAGGATGCTGCACTGCGTGAGCATGTGACAGGGATGCTTCGTTCGCGCACGCCGTTGTTGGTCGAGAGCATTTTCGCGGCCGCGCTCGAGCGACAGCCCGTCAGCGTGCTAGACCATTATTCGAACTCTGCGTATGAGTTGAGGCAGGCGCTTCCACGCGAGTACGCAGGGGCCGTCCAGAGGCTCGTGGCTGGGTTGCCGGACTCTCTCTGTGCGGACGTGTCTGGACCGGTGCCTTCCACGCACGCCGAAGTCGTTCTCAATGGCAAGGACTACATTGCAGCAGCCTTTCTGCAGTGGGTTTCTCTCAAAAAGTTCTGCGTGCGCAACCTTTTTTTCCCTCTTGTTCAGCTCCCTAGCTCACCGCCACGTGACCGCAGCGGGAGGTCTACCCACTGCTTCGCCGCGCTTCGCAACATCGCCATGCGGGTGCCGAGGGGATAGGGCCCATCGAAGCCGACGATCACGTGACTGGTAATGAATGACTGACGCCGGTGATTGTGACAAAGGGGAAAAATATATCACCGCCCGCGTTGAGGTTTCCTGCCCCGTATTGCACGCACGCGCGCACGCAAGCAACGTCGCACTCACACACACATATATATCCCTAGTACGACCGCTGCGCACGCTTCGGCGGCATTCGCAATCATTCACTTCGCGTAGGAGCGCATAGCGGACGAAAGGGGGCGGCAGCGTGGAGGAGCACGCATCGCAAGCGTAGGGAGCGAATCACGTAAGGGTACGCATCGCGTCGGACCGCGCATTGTCCGAAACAACACGCATGGAATGACACGTTGGAGTGGTGTGTCGCGTCACGCCAGAAAGCGTGCGCCGCGCAGCACAGCACAAAGAGAACGGCGAGGAAGCGTCGCGGTAGAGCGGGCATCGTGTGGCCCGCCCCGATCCTGCAAAATCGACGAACGTCTTCGACCTTCGTCCCGAGCGCGACGAAGCGTCGTAGGAGACCCGCGCAGAACTGAGCGTCAATCCCGCTCGACACGAGGGCGAATCAACTTGCGCTAGGCATCGGTCGTCGGTCTCGGCCAGCGTTTGGCGCGGCGGTCGCCTGCTTAAGCGCTCGCCTAAGGCGTAGGGCGCGGATTCGCGCAGCGTAACGGCGAACGGAGCGGCGGCAATCAGAACGCAACCCTCGCGTCTCTATGCAAGCGCTCTGAAGTTATGTTCAGATACGCAGAGAGGTGAGTGAGAATCATCTGAACTCATTGACACACGCCTCAGTTACCCACCCTTGCGCCGGCGTCGCCGATGAAATTGGCTGCCGGAAAGTACAACTGCATACTGGAAACAGAGAGGCGCCGTTGACGCGCAAAAGCACAACAGGCCGTAAGACTAGTTGTACACGGAACGGCCAGCCGCGCATGGAGCGACACGAAATGCAGCCGCTTACCCATCAAGGGGATTGAGACTGACTCTTGTCCTTGACACCCGCGTCGTGGCCGAGGGAAATCTTTAGGGCCCAAAACGACACGAGCACGTAGCAGAAGCTTGCGAAGAATCCGTATGGTTTTCAAAGGCGTTGGACGCACGCGCGCACGCACGCAAACAACGCAATTATTATTAGCGACGCGAGTGGAGGTTGACGTTGGGAGGGAGAGAGGACGACAAAGGCGACAAAGGCAACGCACAAGTGAACTTGATGATGGATCCTCAACCGAGATCTCTTAGCGCCATAGGGCCTAACACACACACACACACACACACACACACACACGTGTGTTAGGCCCTATGCTTAGCGCCACACTTTCGATTGTGAGGACTGAAAAGACGGACTCGGGGCAGCCGGCAGTCGTGGGCTTCCGGGGTGCGTCGTTACTACCAGATCAACGGCACACTTTGTGACAAAAGGGAAACTGTATGACGGCCCGCGTTGAGGTTTCCTGGCCCGCATTGCACGCACGCACGCACGCACGCACGCCGCACACATATACACACCCACGCACACATCTACCTAGTACGCCCGCTGCGCACGCTTCTGCACGCCCTTCCCGCAGCGCCGCACTGGCGCGGGGCCCTTTCCGCCCGTCCGCCCCTTCGCGCCCCTGAAGACAGGCTTCTTGCCGCCATTGCGCTTGACCGACTTGGGCTGCTTGCGCGCGCGCTGAACGGGGACCATCGGAACAGCGATCGCGTCCAGCGAGTCCTCGCACCCTTGTGTGCCCGACATTGCCACCATGGCCCTCGACTGCTCGGCCTTGATGGCGGCCGTGCGCTCCCGCTGGTTGCGCTTAGCAAAGCGCATCTTCGCCCGGCGGATCATCTGCGCCATGAGGTTGATCTGGGCGTCGGCGAGTCCCGCCATGGCGAAGAGCGTCCGGCGCGTTGGCATCCGCAGGAACATCAGGTAGTCCGAGAGCGCGTACAGGGCGTCGGCGAGTTCCCGCGAGTTGATGGCACCCGCGGCGCACGTGGGGACGGAGTGAAGCTCCGACACGATCGACGGGCGGTGTTGGAGAACTTCGTCGACGTTCCAGGTGGGCTCAGGAGGCGCGCACAGCGGGAAATTTCGGCGGCACGAGGGCAGGTCGTGCACCGAGGGTGCCGAATCGTCGTGCAACGTGGGTGACGAGTCGTCGTCGTCGTCGTTCGCCGTATCCTTCGCGTGATACGACTTGGCCGCGGGAGCTGACTTCTGCACGTCAGGCTGCGCGAGCGACTTGACGATGAGCGACTCGAAGGGGAGCGTCTTGGCGAAGGAGAAGAGGCGCCCAAACGGAATCGCCAGAGGGGACTCGGGCTTGCAGTATTCCACGTCCATGTCGTCGTAGTCGCCGCTGATGGGGAGCTCGACAGGGTTCGGCGACGGCGAGCGCATCCACTCTTCCTTCAGCTTGATGTCGCACATCTTCACTTCGTACGTCCGCACTTCGCCGTCCTCGTCGACGTACTCGTAGCAGCGGAGGTCCTTGGCCTGCACCCGATCCTCGGCGCCAAAGAGCGTGTTGTAACGGAACGCGTCGTCGAGGTACTTGGTGAGGTCGATCTCGCCAGCGCTGACGGCGCGGCTCACAACGATCTCTTGAGGCTGCTGGTGCTGAGCCTGTTGGGGCTCGTCACTCGCGTCCTCGGCGTCGTCGTCGGCCTCCTCGTCCCAGTAGTACTGCTCGGTCACGTCGCTCGCAACAGACGCGCACTCGCCGTCGTCATCCGCGGGGGTATCCTCGTGCGGGTCCTTGAACGGCATGAGATCGAGCTCCGAGATGCTTGCCGGGGGTTGGTAGTGGGCGTCGCACGCGGTGCGCTGGAGAACCTCGCTCTCGGTGAAGGGAAAGTCGAACGGGTGGATGCTGGTCGTCTCGTGCGCCGAGAGGTCGAAGAGGGGCTCGGCGTCGAGGTTCGAGCCGTAGACCGAGAGGAGATCCATTTTATGTCTGGTGGATGCGCAGTCGCTTGGTCGCGGAGGTTGGGAGGATTCGTCTCGCCTCTCGAGTGGATGCTCGTTTCTGGTCGCGAATACTCACGATGAAACAGAGAGGGCGGACGGAAGTTCAACAGCTGTGTGTGGAGTGTGTGTGCGTGTGTGGAGTGTGCGTGCGTGTGTGTGTGTGTGTGTGTGTGTGTGTGTGTGTGTGTGTGTGTGTGTGTGTGTGTGTGTGTGTGTGTGTGTGTGTGTGTGTGTGTGTGTGTGTGTGTGTGTGTGTGTGTGTG
>CALSCQ010002159.1:0-26548 GCA_943704525.1 Pigoraptor vietnamica | reverse complement strand
CCTTGCCGTTTTTTTTTTTTTTTTGTTTTTTTGGCGAGGCGCTGATGTGCGTGTGTGTTTGCGCGTACCGCCCGCAGTCGCTGTACCAGTCGATTAAGAACGAGGAGATCGAGATGGGCGTCGATATGGCGGACGCTGAGCAACCGCTGGAGGCGCGGCCAAAGGGCTTTCTGGGGCGCGTGGGGTCGCAGCTGGGAATCGGCCACTCTGCGGTGAGCATGGGCGCACGCGCACGTGTTGTTGGCACCTTTACTAAGGTGTAACCAGGCAACCCTATCCTCTCTCCTGTGTTTTTTTTTCTTCGGGAGCACGCGCACGTCTTGTTGGTAGGCAGCCCTCCTCCCCTCCCCCCCCGCGTCTGTGTTTTTCTTTTTCTTCCGCCCACTGACGTGAAGCCGTATGCGCGCAGCAAAAGAGCCGAAGTCTCGCGCAGTTGCCGACCGTCAGCAGCGACCTCTATGGGTCCCTCCCGCGATCCAACAACTCACTCCCGGCAGAGGTGCGTCAGATGCGATTTTGTGCGCGTTCTCGCGTGTATATGGGCCTTTAAGTTGGCGCGGGCGTGCAAATCTGTCGTTGCCAGTCTTGCCTGTCCCATATTGGCTGATCTCGCTTCTGCGTGTCTGTGCGGCAGGCCATGGATGCACAAAATATGGCCGTTTTGCGAGAGGGACAGGTGTTCCGGAAACGCGAGTTTGACGGGGAGAATCGACCCTCGAGCGACCGCTCTTGGCGATCGGTGTATCTGGTGCTTCGCGGCCACATGCTTGTGTCGTACAAGGCGTCGGGGAAGCCCACGGGGGTGAGCTGGAAAGGGCTCTAGTGTTCTCGTCTTACGTGCACTCGTGTGTGGCTCTGTGTGCGTGCGTGTGCGTGCATGTACCCTTTGCGTGTGCGGATGTGCGTGTGTGTGCGTGTGTATCGCGTCGGTCGATCAATCTTTGCTCATATCTCACGCCTCCACAGGGATCAAAGTCGGACGAGTCGCTCATCGTGCGGCACGCGTACGCCGCTGTGTGCGACCACGACAAGCGCCCGTTTGTGTTTAGCGTGACGACGATGCAGAGCGCGCGCGTGTTGTTCCAGGCCCGCAATGCCGAGGACAGGGACGAGTGGATCCGCACTATCAACAGGTGCGTAGCCCAGGGGGCGACGAACCGTCGTTTTGCGTGCCTCTTGTCGCGCTGTTCCGTCGTCATATTTCCGTCTTCTGGGGACGCGATGGACAGTCCTGACGTCCTCCCTCTCCCCGCTGGGTCCTGTCTCTGTCGAATAGTTACGCGCGCTTTTGTGTGCTTGTTGTGAGAGGCAGTCAAATAAGTGTGTCATCGTTAACGTTTCTTTTGTAAATCTCAGGACTGCGGCGCGAACAAGTGCCCCGGCGCTCCCCGCGCCTGTCGGCTCGCTGCTCGTGTTCCGTAAACCATTGCTGCCGTCGACCGAAACGCGGCTGAAGCTGGTGGGTTGCGTCATGGCACGCACAACACAACTGGCGTTTCGTGCTGCTCGAGGGCTGTCGCGTGCTCTTTTCGTCTCCTTCTCCCTCCATGCTATCCATGTCCCCAAACGCTCGTCGATGCTGAGCTCGTCTCAGGGCACGCGCATTGAGCCGTTTGTGTCTTGTCGCGCCTGCGCAGCAAGAGCAGATTCAGCACATGATCAACAAGGAGAAGGAGTTCAAGGAACAACTCGCTGAGCACGAGGCCATGCGCGACACGCTCTCCGAGAGCAACAAGGCCGTCCTCACCGCATGGGAGAAGAAGCTCGAGTACCTCAGGTGCGTCCTGCAGCAAGAGTCACCCGGTCTGTGGCCGTTGTGGTTCTGGTGCGCTCATGCCGTCGGACGATCGCAGGTTCGAGGCCAAGCGTTACGAAGTGTACGTCGAGGAACTCAAGGCGCTTCCGAAGGACGACGTTGACAAGCCGTCGTCCGGCAAGGCAGCCGTCGGAGAGACGCCCTCGGACGTGTCGTCGCCCGACACCACGCCCCTGGCGCTCTCTGCGCCCGCGTCGTATACACTCAGCGACGCATCCACGAGCACACCCGCGGTACCGCCAACGCCGGCACAGACCGCTGCTCAGCCCACCATCTCGATCGCAGTGACTGCCGACACGACCATTAGCGGGGAGAGCGCCGCCGCCGCCACGTTCTCCGCGTCGGCTGCCTCGATGGAAAGCGCAGCCGATGCCGTTTCAACAGACGTCGTCGCCTCGCCTCGTATGTCTTCGGACGTTCGTGTCGCGGCGGTGGGGGCATCCTCTCCCGCGCGCCCGTCGACAGGGTCGCCCGCAACGGCGCGCCCGCTGTCGGACGTCGTTGTGAGCGCGTCGCCCCCTCCGCCGCCGAAGCTGCGCATGTACCGGAGCTCGAGCTACGTTGCGGCCATTCGGAGTTCGCACGCGAATGACTTTGACTTTGGCACGCGCGAGTCAAACGCCTGAAGGAATATTTTCTGCTTGTTTTGTTACATTGCGTCGTCGTGTGCGCGGCTTTGTTCTGGCGTGAGCGTGCTGCGTGCGGCATGCGTGCGGCCGCGTGCGTGCGTGTGTTTCCTGTCTGCGGGGTCATGTTTTGAGAGGAGAAACGAGAGGAGGCCGCGAGGGCGGAAGAGAGAATGAAGGGTTCACCGAATTGTCTTTCGCCCATTTCTGCCGTGTCATAGGGAAAGAATCCTGGAGGGATGCATGACGTCACGGACTGGGCCTTGCGAGTGGATCAAAATCCGCTCGACCGCGTCGCCACACGACGTACTCCTCATTCGTCCTCGCAAAACGCGCGCCGTGTCACCACTGCCCGCCTGCTGCGTGCATCCATGCCGCGCGCGTGAATGCGTGTCTCCCGCGCGTCCCTCTGCCGATAGTTTTGATATGGTGAAGATCGGCCGTCGCACGCCCGCCCTCGTGTTCGGGATGGGCCTCTTCACGTTTCTTGTGCTTCTTGCGACACTGGAAAAGGTGCCGGGCCGCATACGACCGGGGAGGTGCCACTTGAACTCGACCCGCGCCGCGTGGGACGTGGCTCTGGCGTCGCTACGGCGATGCAATCTGTCGACCGTGTCTCCGCCCTACCTCCTCGTCACGTTCGGCAACACGTACCCGCCGGTGCTGCCGAGCGTCGTGCTCAAGTTCTCCGCGACCGACGGCTGTCTCGTGTCGGACGATGCGCTCGAGCGGGACGAGGCGTCCACGGGCACGCTCGGCGCCTTGCGCGGCATTGCGCTCGAGAAAAACGCGGTCGATCCGCACCTGATGGTCGTCAGCCGCGCGGCCAACGCGTCCCGCCTGCTGCTCTACAGCCCCTGTGTCGGCGTCAACGACGCGCCCTCTTTTAAGCGCCGTTTTGTGAAGAACTTTACGGAGTACGGCGCGCACAACCGAGGGCTCGTGAATCCGCAGAGCATCGCGTTTGGGCCCGACTCGAACGTCTACGTCTCCGAGGACGCCTTCGGGGCCGTGCTGCGCTACCACGGGCTCGAGGCAAGCGGGGATAAGATGGGGAAACCCTTTCCGTCGCCCGTTTTCAACAATGCGTCTGTTGTACCGGGCCTCTTCTTCGACGTGAATAGGGGAGGGGACACAGGCCTGCGCCCGCTGACGGCGTCGCGCGGTGTGCTGTGGGTCGGCGTCGAAACGGCCTTCAAGACGTGGGGAGTGGATGTCATCACGGGTCGCACGCTGCAGACGGTCTCCGCGGCGGCGGTGGGAAAGAACAAGTACGCGAACACGTTCAGCCCCGCGGGCCTCGTGTACGAATCTGCGACGAACATTCTCTACGCGGCCAACGCGAACTGGACGGAGCCGCCCGCGTTCGCGTTTCACATGCGGAATTCGGACGTTGCGCGGCTGGCGGGCGAGTTCCAGAGCAAGAAGGTCACGTGGCCGGCGGGGATGGCGGTGCTGTCGGAGAAGCTGTACGTGCTGTCGCAGCACGACTACAAGATTCACGTGTTCTCGACGGCCACGCTCGCGTACTTTGGCAACATCACGGATGCCCTTCCTGCGTGCCCGCTCGACATTGTCATCTCCAACTGCTGAGGGAGGGCGGCGGCGGGTATTGCGGCGCGCCTTCGCCTACCCTCCCCACCTTCGCCCTCTCGAACGCGCGTCGACATGGGACGACCCTCTGTCGACGAATGCTGCACCTATATGCGCGCTTCTGCGGCCGCACTCGACATACGCACTACCACGCCGAAATACGTGCGCGCGATGGGTAGGCGGTGCCCTTTTCGTCATTCTGCGGACGATTCGCTGTCGGCAATACCGCGTCGCAACGCGCGCCGTTCGGGGAACGAAGTACGGCAATGCCCGCGGGTCGCATTGATGGTTGTGGCGTATTTTGGCAAATTCGCCATAAATCATAAAATGTTATCCTCTTTGCACTGCTTCTGCCGTGAAGTCCAACCTCGACATGTTTGTGTTATGCTCCCCCTCGCACACCAAACTCACGTGGCACACTCTTTCGCGTGTGAGAGATATCCCTCGCACTGTATGTCTTTCGCTTAAAGGCCTCTAGTTCATTCGTCAAGAGAGCGAGTCGACGACAGTGTAGATTTCGAGCGCGGCCATCTCAAACTCCCCGCCCTCTGCGCTGTTGTGAAGCGGTGGGTTGCGGAACGTCTCGTTGGGAAACGACGCGGCCTTCCCAAGGCCCACGTCGAGCCACAGCGCGTGGTGCTTGCGCTCGCTCACACTTAGGCTGCGAGAAGGGTGAAGGGTGGCAATTGAGCACAACGACGCAGCGTCACATCAACGCCAAAAAAGCACTCAGACGCACGCCGTGCGACACATTCGCAAGAAAGAAATTCGCAAATGCACACAAAATCGAAGGAGAGCGGACAACCGGCGACAAAACCACACGGCGTGATGGCAAACTGCCTACACGACAGCGTATGGGGAGGGCGCTCACTTTTTCTGCCCGCCGATCCCAATGTAGTGGTCCGACGCGTGCACGAAGAAGTCCGGCATGTCGAACAGCTGCTCCGCCTGTCCGGAGCTATTGAGAGACGCCGACGCCCCGACCCACTCGAAGCGCTGCCCGTAATCGCTCGAGAAGGCAAAGACATACATCTCCGCCGTCCCAAAAAACGCACCCTGGCGACCGTCTGCCGTGCGCTGGTCCAGTGCGCGTGACACATACGCGCCCAGCACCTGGCACGACGGCGGATGGCGAGGGTGTTAGGGAGGGAGGTAATAACAAGGATAATAGTGGCAAGGGTAATACAAACAAATAGAAATAGCAGCAAGGTGCTAGCATGCGGACGCGCAATTGTTATTGGTGGTGAACGCTGGGAATGCGTGCACTAGAGCATACCTTGCCATCGACTGCCTTCACAATAAAGATGAGCGGCTCTGCGCTGCCGCAGCGGGTGTAGAGGGTGCGAGCACTGCCGCGGCGCGATGTTTGTATGTTGTAAGCGACACCGCTATTGCGTACAGCAGGTTACGGAGCACGCACACACGCACGTGACCTACCTTGACCCGTCCGCCGTCATCGAATATAGTCGCTTCATTGCGCCACTGCGGAATCGAACTGGCACCCATGCCCATATTTGCTCGAGCTGCAAGTGCGTTGCGAAAGCGAGGAGTGTCAACAACTCGCAAGCAATAACAAATGCATGCGACGTGGTGCACGCCATCGTGCTCGACGCCGTTCACTTCGAGCAGGTCCTCGATGCTGTACTCCGATGAAGGATCGTCGGGTGGCGATGGATGCGGAGGCACACCCACCTGTGCATCGTTCACTATTTCGGACGGGGCGGAGAGTGAGGGCAGCGGGCGCTGGAAGAGATCCGTGCGACCGACGCCGTCGACGGGTCGCGCATCGTCCGCGAGCTTGTCGTAGAGGTGCGAAATGTCCTTCCGCGAAAGCGAAACGGAAAATCCCGCCTGCGAATACAAATTCCATCGCACACTGTAAACGGTCGGAGAACAGCAAAAGAAAGAGAGACAAGCATGAAGTTTCCTCCGCGCAAATTGCGACAGGGTAGTGTGCGTGTTTGCGTGTGTGCAGGCATGCATCACGGACCAAGGGAAGTCAAGACACGCACACAGTACCCCACGCCCACGCACCTCCAGTAGCCGCTCGCCGGTGACGCCCTCCGCGACGTTGCACACGGCCGCGATGGCGCCTCCCGTCGCCGTCGCACGCACAATGCCAGGCTCGGCAATCTTGATGAGACCGACGCCAATTCGAAAGAGGATCTTCTTTCCCTCGAACAGCATGCAGTCCAGGACGCGCTCGAGCGTGTCGAAAGGCAGGCACTCGAATATCCAGTCGATCCAATCGTCAAAGAAGCGTGACCGCTGCGACGTGTCGGGGCTCATCGAGAGAATGTGCGCGTACACGCCGGGAAGCTTTGCGGAGACGAGGCCACGCAAGACTTCGGCGGCGACATTGAGTTCCTTGTGCGACGTGATGAGAAAACCCGCAGAGCTGTGGCGCGCGCGGATGGCGTTCGCATCCTTATGCGACGCGGTGCTGCTCGAGGGCCGCCGGTGGTGGAAGAAGCAGCGCCCGTCGCTCTTGACGATGGAGGAGATGCACGCGTACGCCTCTGCAGGCTTCATGTGGTGCAAGAACACGACGACGAGCACCGGGAGAAATGGGCAAAACTCAACGACGGGGTTCTCGTATGCCACGGCACAGAGGATCCGCGACGCGTGCCGCACCCCTTCCTCCGTTAGATACAACCGCGAGAGGTCGGTGCGCGACCCAAACATGGGCGCGCGGGGGTTGTCGGCGCCTTTTCCATTTTCAAAGACGGCAGCGAGTGCATCCTCGTAGCACGACGGGTGGGACTTGAGCAGCTCGTCGCCACCGCTCAAGCGCATCCACACGGCACCGCGACTGTCGAAGGGCACACCAAGGCGCACGAGGCTCTTCGTCTTTCCCACGGACGACGGAAGTGCGCCGGGTGGCAATTTCGACCATTTTTTGGTCGCAGCCGCCTGTTGTGAGCAAGTAAGTGAGTTGTTGTCGACGCAGAGATACGATACTCAACGTCATTTGAAAGCAAAACTCACATTGGGAGTCCGCAGCGCGCTTTTGAGCCGGGTCCTATCGACGATTCCGTCCGCCATTTTTGTGCGTGCGTCGCATGGGGAAAGTCGTGCTGCGGCTCAAGCGCAACAAAGTGCCTATGCTAGTTACAGAGGTAGTCCAGAAGGTCTTGCTCCCTTTTCGATTGCGTCTTTAGCTGCGAAGCGAAATAATCGCCGGCAATTCGTGTTTTTTGGCGGCGTGGCCTGACGGTGGGCTGAGAATATTGCGGAGGACACTACAAGTGTCTGGACAGAAAATACATACCTTGTATGGTATTAATTATCCATAATGATCATATAAATATAATAAATTAGAAAAAAGACCTTATATATCTAGTAGGAATCATATTATCCCATTATTAGTAAAGAATTTTTATATTTATCTCCCCCCTTCGGTCGTGACGTAACGTGCTCCCATACGCGATCATCAGCGACTGCCGAGCCACATACACTCGCCTCTCCGCAGTACGATCCAACACAAAATCTGCCCCCTCGCAGAGCTCCACACGCGGCGCCTATTCCCAACGACCTCGATCGTCATTGCCTGTTGGCGGCTTGCTGGACTGCGCCGGCATGAGGACAGTCTGACCGGACACTTCCAGACACCCGATACTGGCGCCCGTCACGGAACACGGCTGCGGCAAAAGCACTAACGAGTATGCCAAACGCCACCGTTGTGACTCCGCTACACGCCGAACGCGTGCACATTGTAACCCCAGTGTCCCCAATGGCGTCTGAGAAGACGGCTATGGCGAACGGGTGCCCGGCGGCGCAGTGGAGCTACGGCGGCACGGCAACCGGCGCCGGCGCCGATCCTCCGCGCCACGGCAGCCAGGGGCCGGCTCAGGCCGCGTCGACAGTGGCAGCAGCCGGCGGACATGGCGCCGTGATGGCAACGACCGGGTCTTTGTCGAAGGAGTTTGCGCTCTCTACACTGGACTCGATCGCCACGTTCGTGCTCATCGGCGTCGGAACGGTCAGCTACTGGCGCGGCACGTGGAATGTGCTCGACATCTACCTCTACCCGCACGATCCCGCGCTTTCCGCGTGGGCATCCATCGGCATCGCTGCGGCCATCATTCTTTCGTGTCATGCCCTTCGCAAGCCGCTGGAGGCGGGATCGGCGCGGTTGGCTGGCCCCTCGCGCGCAGTGCTCGAGCGCCTCTTCACGTACTTTGCCGGCTGGGGCGTCGTGTGCTCGTGGCGAGGAATATGGTGAGTCTTGAGTTCAATCGCACTTGCTATGGGCGCCCCTTCAGGAGCTCAATTTTCCGTTCCGCTCTGCTGTAGGAACGTGTGGAACCTCTACGTCCTCGTGGACGATCCCGCTGCCAGCGCGTGGCTCGCGCACGCCGTCGGCGTCGGCATCCTCCTCGCCCTTCTTTCGCTGCGGTGCATATACGCGCCCCCCGGAGTTGTCATGATGGACGATGAAGAGGGCGGCTTTGCGCTCGAGACGCTGCGATCGTACTGGGTGCGCCGCGAGCGAAACGGGCAGCGCGTGCCATTCTTCGGTACGCAGAGGGCATCGGCGACGAAGGGCGTAGAGAGTGCCAAAACACCCGCCGTGGACCTCATTGACGTCGCGGTCGAATGAAGACAGAGGACACAATGTGCGTCTGTGTGTGTCACGGGCACCGCGATAAGCCCGTCACGCACGAGTCGCAGACTTGATGTCATTGCCAGTAAAACAAAATCACTCACGGCATTTCATATGAAGGGGGACGGAAACCCTCTTTTCATCGAATTTACCATCCGTCGGCCAATACATAAGAGCGCTGGACGGGGGGTAGACGGGCGGTCCCGATGCGCTATTTCTTCGGCATGAATTTTTGTTTCTGCGAAGTGGGCGTGCGTGTGTAAGAGAAAGCAGGCGGACCGCGTGCGTGCGAGTGCATATCAAATGGAAGGGCGTGCAATTGCGGGGAAGGCAAGCGTTCCACATACCAGCGAGCTCTTGACGCCCGTCTCCGTGACCTTTCGCGTCTTCTGCGTCCCCTGTTTGCGCTCCATCTGTCGCTGTTGCAACTCCTCGTACCTGTCAAGTGGAACGTCAGAAAATCGCAGACGACGATCCTTCGTTACACACGCACTCACACATACACGCACATTCTCACACATGCAACCCAAACGCACACGCACGCGCCGCAACATCGCATACAGAATGCGCATTCACCCACTTCTTCTTCGCGAGACGATGCTGCTCGAGCTTCCACGACTCCTTAAACATCTCGCAGAAGAGCTGCCAGATGGTGAAAAAGTCGCCCGGCGGCATGCGCTCGCCCATCCGCGTCTTGGACACCCCAAAGTACTTGAGAATTTCAGTGTAGCGGTTCGACACGTCCGTCAGCTCCAACGCCTCGCCGTCGAGAATTTCCCGGGCTGACGTGGGTGCAATGGAAGCGCGGGGTCGGTGAGTGTGCGCCCATGTAAGTCGATGTCACGCACGTGACAAAACTGCGACACTTTACTATCGAGAGAGAAACGGAAGAAAGAGATATCGTGCGGGGCGTGTGCGTGTGTTGCTGTAAGAGCAAAACTAGGACGATCCCCAACTACATGAACGGCGACAGAGCACATCAAGCGGGCCACACGCACCTCTGGCGAAGAAGGCCTCCATCACCTCCTTGAAGTGCGCGGCCGCGGGAGTGCCGTCCGATTTGGCGGCAATTTGCAGCATCATGCCACGGCACGCTACGTGGGAAGAGAAACAAGAGGGCCTCAATCAAACGGACACCACACACAAAGACACACAAGCATAACATCCGCACGTAAACGCGCACGCTCATCCACATGCTCTTACACAACACCAGTGCGAGCACACGCAGACAGACAGGAAGAGATCGAGGCGCACCTTCCAGCTTCGCCTCCATCTGCTTGACGTCCCTCTCGAGTTCCTCCAGCGAGATGGTCGCCGCCGCCGCCATCGCCGCGGGGTCCGGGAGCGGAAACGGTTGGATGGCGGCCGCCGGGTCGTCGTAACGCTTGCAGTAGCACACTACCAGGTAGTCCAGAAGGCTCGAGTCGTTGTCCACTGTCTTCACGTCGCGCAGCTTTGACAAGATTTCGACGTTGAAGCCGTCCGCCTGGCCTCTCGTCGTGCCGCCGTTCATGTAGTTGCCGAACGAGAGCACAAAGCCGCACACGCGCTTGATGGCCACATTCGTCGCAAGCTCCTGCGGGGGGATATGACGCGGACAAAAACGTCAGGCGTTACAGGTCGACGTCTTTTCGTGTGCACGCGCGGGAGGTTGCATTTCTCAATCAGGCATTGCGTATGAAAGCGTTGAAACACAACGTTCCACACGCGCAGTGTCCATGTGCCAGTGAGTGCATGGCTAGACGCCAGCGACCGTCGCCCCCAAAGACCCACCTCGCACGCCGACTTGAGCGTCTTCATCTTTTGGCTGTTGTCAAATTGCCACCCGTGGAATGTCTTTGTGAACATCCAGCACTCGAGGCGCGAGGTGAGGTCGGGCACGCGGCTCAGGTCGTACAGGAACCTGCGCGGCGTTCACGTAACGCGCTCGTAAGACAGACGTAACGCAGGTTGGCTCCGAAAAAGGACGCGCACGGCATGCAATCGGACATTAGTGAAGCAAGGCCGAGGTCAATCACTAAGAGCGACGGTAACACCGAGAGCACATGACTACGCACTGTTCGGGCCTGTCAAGGGGGACGCCGTCCTCCTTCTGGACGTGTGCTTCGATGAGCGCGAGCTCCTCGTCGGTCCCTCTCTGCGAACAACGGCAATGGGGGATGGTGAGCGGGATGCAGTGGCACACGGTCCAGACATACGGCGGGTGATAAAATTACTGCTGTGTCTGGACGCGCGCGCGCCGTGTGTGTGTGTGTGTGTGTGTGTGTGTGTGTGTGTGTGTGTGTGTGTGTGTGTGTGTGTGTGTGTGTGTGTGTGTGTGTGTGTGTGTGATGTATACGTGCGAGACGCAGAGAGACAACATGCGAGCCAATCCAATCTACTAACACACAGACTTTTGCGGGTGCGTGGGCAGGGGCAAGACAAAGGAGTGATAGCAGGGCAGAAAACGTAAGAGGGGCGGGGAGGGTAACGCACGTTGGTGTAAATCGCCTTTACGATATCGTCGGAGAGCGCCTCGTGATTGAGCTCAATGATGGCTGCAGCAGCGACACACTCCCACATCAGACACATGGCACTAAAAAGCACACACATCGCAAACAGACGGAGTGGGCGACGCCCGTACCGCTTTCCCTTCAGCGCGACAGGACAGTCCACGAATACAGGGCGTCACACAACACACAAAACACACCTTGACAGATGTCCACACGCGGCAGTCGGCTCATCAGAATACCGAGTGCCTGCGCGCGCTTGGCATCGAGCAGCGATGCGACCTACGCGGGGCGACAAGGCGTTTGTGCAGGCCCGGGTGAGTGGGGAGACGCACGCACGAGTGAGGACGCACGTACATAAGGACTACTCGAACAGATATGCGACATGATATGAGTTTCGATGCGTTTGGAGAGCCACTACAGACATCACAGCACACGCCGCGCGCACCTGCTTCTTCTTTTGTGTGAGCGACTCGGCCGTGCTCGAGCGCCTCCGCTTCATGACCTTCTGCGCAAAGAGGGCCTCAAACTCGTCCTCCTCGAGAGGCGCCTCTTCGATGCTAAGCCACAGCGCGTCCCCAAACGCAGTGCTGCGCCGCGCGATGCAAGGTAAGTATCCCCGCGACAAGCATGATTATCACAGAAAAATGAGAAGGGCGCCACCGTACGCACAACGTCACGCGCGCATCGCTCTCATGTCCGTGCGTGCCAACGCGTGGGTGCGAGAGAAGAAAAGACACGGGCAAGTTGCACACCCTCACGCGAAAACAATCACAGAGTGCGAGATAAGAAAAGGCACGGGCAAGTTGCACACCCTCGCGCGCGCGAAAACAATCACAGAGTGGTCCCATCGCGACGCACGCGCACCTCTTTTCGACCGAATCCGACAGAATTCTGCTCCAGAACAGCGGCTTCATCTTGCTCTTTGGGCGAATGACGGGCTTTTTTGGGCCGCCCATTCCAACTGCGCGAGCGACAAAAAAAGGGAGGCATCAGCCAGCATGCGCGACACGAAAAAGAGGCATCAGCCAGCATTCGGCATTCACTGCGCGCTTGAACGTGAATGCAAACACAACGCAAGTCAAAACACCATAATCTCTCACGACACAATTCGCGAAACCCCACGCCAATCATGCAGTCGCAACACAGCGCTTTCAAAACACCCGCACACTCACATCCTCCAGGCGGCGGTGGGCCCATTCCAGGCGGTGGCGGCGGCCCCATTCCGGGAGGTGGCGGTGGACCCATGCCAGGCGGAGGCGGTGGACCCATCCCCGGCGGTGGCGGCGGCCCTGCACCTGGTGGTGGCGGCGGCGGCGGGGGCATCCCGGGAGGAGGTGGGGGTGGGGCGCCCGCACCATCTGGCGCCGCAGCACCGTCGGCGGGTGGCTGCGAGGCATCGCCGGGCGTCCCTTCCTCCGTTTGCGTCTCGCTCGTCACTGCGGCACGAAGATTGCAAAAAGGTAAGAAGCCAGACAATTGCAGCCCGCGTGGAGACACAGAGCGCATCGCATGCGCGCGTGAATTCAAGTGCATTCAATGCGCGTCGAGTCTCACGTGCGCAACACTCCCACTTCCTGGTGATACCCACCGCGCATGGACGGCGTTATGTTGGCAGCAGCGAGCTGTCTTCGCAAGTCCTCCAGCTGCGCCTCGAGCGCCTGCACTTTCTTCGAGTGGTCGACGCGCAGCTGCTCAAGGCGCTCGGCGAAGTCGTCCGTCGCAACGACTGCGATTCAAAACGTACGCGCACTCAGACCACGGGGGAAACACTTGTGGACGACGCATACGGAATATCTGCTCACACGAAAAGCAAAACACGTCCGCACAACGCACGCGCACGCGCACGCACACAACACACACACACACACACACACACACACACACACGCACACACACACACACACACACACACAAACACACACACACACACCCCACACCACACACACACCACACACACGCCACACACACACCACACACACGCCACACACACACCACACACACACACAAAAGATCTTCCCAGTACGCACCCTTCGGCGCCCCATCCCGCATCACCGATGCCCTTCGCACCGGCTGCGGTGCCTTGGGCATTCCGTCCGACCCAGAGCTGTTCGCTCTCCTCCGTCCCTCCACTCCATCAGAAGCCACAAGCGCAGCCACTGTCGGCGCCTGCGCGGCATCCTGGCCAGCAGAAACGCCATTCGACAACGCGCCGCCGCTCCCCGAAGCAAGCCGCTGCCCGCTGTTCGACGCAAGGGCAGCGCCGCTATTGGAACCCAGCGCAGCCCCGCTGTTCGACGCAAGTCCTTGCGCACTCCCGGAGGAGGAAAGCGGTTGCGCGGCATGTGGAGCGCCATTAACGGCCGCAGACGGGGCGTCGTCCACTGCCGGCGGGTCAATGTCGACGCCCGTCCGGGGATTTGCGTCGCACCATGCGTACAGACTGGGACTGTCTTCGAACGGGGCGGCGTCCGAGTTGTCCGGCACGCGCGTGAGAAGCTTGAGATCAAGCAGCCGCTGTCCGAAATAGATGGCGGTCTCTCGCGTGTCGACCTGCCACGACGTCCCAGAGTGGCTGAGGAGCCAGTCCACGAGGGCGACCCCTGTCGAGAATGATTGGCGTGGGATGGCATTCGATTAGGGCAAGAGAAACAAAGAAACGGTGCTCGGCTCGGTTTCGAGAGGCATCAGTGGACAGTGATGCATGTGTGTCGAGAGGCGACAGACGTAACTGTCGTCGGTGACAGTTGACGCATGTCGGTGGGAGACAAGGTGAAGGTAGAACTTTCACAACAGTTTCTGTGTGTGTGGACGTGCGTGTGTGTGTGTGTGTGCGTGTGTGTGCGTGTGTAAATATACATGTGTGCGTGCGTGCGTGTGTGCGCGTGTACGTGTGTGCGTGCGTGCGTGCGTGTGTCTGAGAAAGAGTTAGAATGTGTGTGCGTGTGTGTGTATGTGTTTTAGTGGGGGGGGAGGTCCGAGACGCAGCGCCCACACGCACCCTTGAAGACGTCCTTGTACGACTTGCGCTTGTATATCTTGTGGCCCACAGGAAGGCCGCCAATGGGGCTCTTCAGTTCGGTCAATATCATCACTTCTTTCGGCGAGAGCGCGGGCGCGGCCGACTCGCTCGTGCTCGCCATCCCCGCCCCAGTACACTCGCACGCCGCCGCAAACACGGGGCGCGCTCACTCGAACTTCCACTGCGATTGCCCACAGCCGCAACGAGGACGGCTCACAGAGAGCCGCGAATGGCGTCGCGCATACGCCCCGCGCTCGCACACACGCCGACGCGTGCGACTGCTTCGAATCCCTCTCAATGTGTTTGGGAGGCCCTGCGCGGGCCGCTTTCACGACGACCAACACGCGAGAACGAAGAGACCCGCGCATGCACGGCCCAACCACCAACGAAAGGGTCGTTCAGCGCGAGGCTACAAACACCGCGTGTGTGGCGGTTTCGATGAACACGAGCTCGTCAGAGAGCCTTTTTCGCGCATCAATTTCAGACTGCTGCAGCAAGCAAGAGGCCTTCCTCGAAGACAGAACCTTTTGAGTGCTTTGTGGTCGCGGGAGAACGAGAGAAAGAGAGGCTGCGTAAGAATGCCGAGGAAAAGAGAGAGAGCGAGTGACAGAGCGAAAGAGCGAACGGTGATTAGGGTGCAGCGTGTTTGGGTCAACTCAGAAGGTTGCCGACGGACTCACCCACACTTGGTACATTGAAAATCTGTGAATTCCCAATGCAATTTCGGACAAAAAGTGCAAATTGCCCAACACCGTGTACTCGGCACTTGTACCACCCCGGATGCGCCCACACCTTACGTCATGGTTTCCTTGTATCAGCACTTCTGGCAAGGGCCGAACTTTAGATCCTTGCCTTGGGCACCCGTCCTTCTGCACCAAGACATGTGCGGTTCACTCCTCGACCTCTAACTTCGTTGTTTGCCGTAACAATATATGAAACCGTCAACGACCAAAGCACTATTATTCACCAGCAAAACGACTCGACAGACGCAAGTGCAGCAGAGACGCGGCAACAACGCGGCGAAAAGAACGCGCGACGCATCTAAACAAATTGTCGATATCACAAACTCATGGAACTCGTGCTCTGCACCGTATACGACATGACCTCGTCGTTGCCGAGGGCCGCCACGTCAGCCACGCGCCTTGTCGCGAGCACGCCCGCACCTATTCGGCTCATTGCCTCCGCAAGCGACTCTTTGCTAGCTGGCTTGGCGACGACGAGGTCCATGCCAGCCTCGAGGCAGCTGCGCACGTCCGACGGCTTGATGTCTGCCGTCACTCCGCATATCGGCGTTCCGCCGAGTCCGCTCGTGCCGTCCGCACTTCCGGAGGCGCGCGCCTCCGCCTGCAGCGCGCGAATGGCCCGCGTGGCGTCGAGGCCGTTCATCACGGGCATCTGCACGTCCATGAAGACGGCGTCGAAGGCGCGCGCACGCACAATCTCCACGGCCTCCGCGCCGTTCTCGGCCATCGTGACCGCACACCTGAGGGACTCGAGCTGCCGCCGCATGACCATCCGATTCACAGCGACGTCGTCGACGACAAGAACAGGAATGCGCTGTGCGGCCGGAGTGCCGGACGACCCAACATCGGACGCCTCGGAACCAGCCCCTGCCACCCCGCCGCGGGAGTCCGGCACGCTAAGTCGCGACGACACGCGTTCGATGCTCGCGTGCGTGTTGACCGACCCATGGTCCCCATTCCGGCCGTCGGACGCGGCCGGTGCGGGCATGGTAAGGATGGCTTCCAGCGGGGCGAGAGCCAGCTGCGCCGACACGGATGACCGCACAGAGTCCGTCCTCACTGGCATGCCCTTTCTCTCCGTCAGCGTGCGCTCGCGCAATACTGCCGCGCTCTTCGGCGTGGTCGCTCCCTGAGCGCCGCTCCCGGAGCCTGACGACGTGGGGCCCAGCTGTCCCTGAGCGCCGGGCGTGTCGCTGCCCGTGCGGCCTGGTGCCTGCGCCGAAGGGGCCACCGCGCCGCCGGTCACCGACCCCCCGCGGCTGGCGCCCGACGCAGCGTCGGCCAGCGCGGGAATTTCAAACCAGAAGGTCGACCCCACGCCGTACTCCGAGTCAAAGCCGATCGAGCCGCCCATGACTTGCACGAGTCGGCTGCATAGAAAGAGGCCGAGGCCCGTCCCCGTGAAGCGCGTGCCGTCGGAGCTGCGGACCTGCACGTACGGCTTGAAGATCAGCTCCTTCTCAATCTCGCGAATGCCGCGCCCCGTGTCCTCGACGCTGAACCGGACGAACGGCCGCTCCAGGCGCGAAGACGACATGGCCTCGCTGACCGGAGCGTTGCTTGCCGCGCGCGAGCCCGAGCGCTCGCTCTGGTGTTCGCCGATGGTCGGGTGGCTTCGATCGACGCTTGTGATGCTCTGTCTTCGCCCGACGTTGCGGCTGAGGCGGTTCTTCCAAAGGCTGCCACTTCGAGACGAGTCCATGCTCTGGGCCTTTGTGCTCGTTGACTCGGTATTGTCCAGCGCCTCGACGATGATCTTGATGCTCCCGCGCTCGGTGAACTTGATCGCGTTTGAAAGAAAGTTGAGCAGTACCTGTGGGAACCGGTGTGTGTTTGTGAGAGGTTAGTGGGGCGAGAGAGAGAGAGAGAGAGAGAGAGAGAGAGAGAGAGAGAGAGAGAGAGAGAGAGAGAGAGAGAGAAGAGAGATTTGCAGAGGCACTGTCACAAACAACGCACTGACGCGCAAAGGCCATTTCGGCCGATACTTTCGAGTTGGCCCACGGACACACAGTACGCACCTGCATGACGCGGAAGACGTCACAGCGCAGCGTAATGCGCTCGTCAAAGTGCGCGGAAAACGTGACGGCCGAGTGCTCGTCAATTTTCGGGCGGATGATGCGCGCGATGTTGGCGATGAGGCGCGACAGGGCCATGTCCGAAAGGTTGAGGACGAGGCGGCCCTCCTCGATCTTGCGAATGTCGAGAATGTCGTTGACGACGTGCCCTGCGCCAGACCAACACCGACATCAGCATTGCTTCACGCCGAGACGAGGCGGGGGACAGTCAAAAAACCGCGTGTGTGAGTGTGTGCGTGTGTGCGTGCGTGCGTGCGTGTGTGCGTGTGCATGTGCGTGTGCGTGTGCGTGTGCGTGTGCGTGTGCGTGTGCGTGTGCGTGTGCGTGTGCGTGTGCGTGTGCGTGTGTGTGTGTGTGTGTGTGTGTGTGTGACTATGTGTGCGCGAATGAAGGCGCGACCATGGTAACCCACCGATCAGCTGACAGCAATTTCGCGCCGTCTCCATATCTGACTCTATGCCCGCGAGCGCCAACGCCTCGTACTCTCTGTGCGCATCGACGCGGTCGCGCACTTCGTCGCGGCTCAACGCTGCAACGGCGGCGTCGATGTCCGGAACAATCGCCTTCTGCCGCGTGCGCATGTCCCGCACCACCGACAGAACAAGCTCCACTAGGCCCATGATGCCGTTCAGAGGATTGCGCACCTCTGCAATTGCAATCGCGAGGCAGCGAGCCACGTGAGTCAAGCACAGAGACAGTGCGGCACATTCGAAACGCAAGAATACCCCTTCATCTCCCCAACCAACTACAGAGACCCACGCGCACACGCACAGGCGACGACGCAGCCAAGGCAACAGCCATTGCAACACACGAGACGCACCGTGATTGACGTAAGAGATGAAGTCCTGCGCAAGCTTCGCCCCACGCACGGCCTCTTCGACCGCGCGCGTCCTCTCTCGCTCCTCCTGTGCGCTGATGTGCCTGTTCTTTGCAACCAGCAGAACGAGCGCGGCGAGGAGCACGGTGAACCCCATGACAAGCACGACGCCGGCCCACGGCGGCATCGACCCCTTCGGCTCTGTCGTCCCAGTGGGCGCGCAGTAGATGCCAATCTCGTGGTTGAAGGACCCCGACACCTTCGAGTAGCCCAGAATGCCCTCCACGCCGCCCAGCTGCGTGACCTGGGCCTCGGCACGTATGCTGCTGACGTCAGAGTAGAGGGAGACGCCGCCGTAGAGCGGGTTCGCCTGCGAGGCGAGGCGCCCGTGGTCAAACATGGCGATTCGGTACCCGTTGTCGGACGTCCTGAAGTGGCGCATGATGTCGGACACGTTGAGGAAGGCCCCAACGAACCCGCAGTGCGTGGACACGCGCTCGGCAACCGTCGCCGGCATCCCGCTCGGCGAGTCGTACAGGGGATACAGGACGCCCAGGTGCGTGTCGTCCAGCGTTTTGATGGGTGCATTTGTAGGCGCGTAATACAGAGGGCCGAGGATGCCGTCGACGGCGTTGTCGCGCGATTGGTCGAAAGGCACCGTCGAAAATACACTCGAGACGTCCAGCCCGTGCACGAGGGACGGCCCGGGCGTGAAGGTGTACCCGTCAAACGTGAAGACGCGACGCAGGGGATAATACACGGAGCGGTTTGCGGCGGGCGACGGCGTCCCCGTGGCGAGATTGTAGTCCTTTAGAAAAAATCCCGGAATCTCGGCCACCGCATCAGCTACGAAAGCGGCCTTCGTGGCGTTCGTCACCTTGGCAATGTAGATACTCGCGACGACCGCCTTGCTGACAAGAAAACGCGGCGACGTGTCGATGGCGCCGTCCGCTGAACGCACGCCGGAGGTCGTTGTCGTCGCGAGAAGGTTGCGAAAGAGCGAGTCCGACACGTTCGTTCCGCGTCCGTACAGCCCTACGGCCATGCCGCGTGTGAACACGCGCGCAACGCCCACCGCAGTCGCAAGCTCGGAAGCCACTCGGTCGCAGTTGAGTTGCGCCAGGTCCTGTGTGTGCTCATGCACGCGGTCGCTGAGAATCGTCCACGTGAACGCGCTCAGACCCGCGCCGACCGCGAGCAGAGCGAGTGCCAGCGCGATCACGGGGCCCGTCAACCACACGGGCATTCGCGCCCTTCGCACCTCGGCCGCCACGCGGTCCCGCACGCGCGCCTTGCGGTGGACCACCGAACGGACCGAGCGCCGCCTGAGCGTGGACGACTTGCCATCTTCCATTCCCTGGTCAGAGGGACTCGCTTCGACGCCATCGTTCGGTGGCAAGGCGGCATCGTCGTGTTGAGCAGGGGCATGAGACTCGCAGTCCACGTCCGTCAGTTCGATGGCGACGTCGCACTCTGTACCGCCCATGTCGGGCGCGAGAGAGCTCGCCATGCCACCGCAACTCTCTTGCGCTATCTATCTGCAGTTGCGTCCCATTTTGCAAAGCGAGACACGCTCGACTCTGAACTTGCTTGCGGTAAGAAGCGCGAAATGGTGTGCGTAAATGCGCGAGAAGAAAGGAGGAGGAGACGCGATTTCTCGGTTTCTGAATTGCAGGGGAAGGAGCTTACCCACTCAGCAAGTCGTAGCTCGTGCGTATTTTGGGGTAACCGTGTGTAAATGCCCGGCACCTAAAATGGCAGCTCCCATCATAAATTTGGAAGCTCCCATACTAAATGTGGCATCAATCGCTTGGCTCGTTTCCCGAAAAGGGTGTAGGTCACACTGAAAGCACTGTATCATCGCCGTCATCACAGGAGCGCACGTCATAATGCCGTCACACCTTTCAAAGATTGAGCACAAGCACGCAGCACGAGCGATGTCCAAAGGACCTTCAACGCTTGCGTGTGGGCCTCCGTTTGTGTCGTTGTTGCGCTGGCGAAGTTGCAGAAACCCTGCTGTCCGTGTTCACTTGTTGCCCTCTCACTCGGCGTCGCGCGCGTTGGTTGCTTATTTTCTCCGCTCGCGCATGCGCCGCCGGAGCGCACACGTGCATTCCGTTTATTTGTGGGTTCGTAAGCTCCGGTTTGGAGTGTGCGGGACAGCCATAGAAGATGCACTTTGCGATCCCAGACACAGAGGAGCGGGGCACAGACCCGAATAAGTACACGGTGAGTTTGGCTGCACTCGTGTGTACGCCAGCAATGCAATAGAATCACACTCGCAGGACACAAGCCGACACGCATGACGCACACGTACACACGCACACACACATGGAAAGGCTTTGGACCCTGTTTGAGTCCGAATGGGACTGACACACCGAGCGTGGGCCTTGAAAGGTGTATAACCTGCACGTGAATGGCGTCTTTCACTGCTCAACGCGCTATTCGGAGCTCGCCGAGTTCAACGAGAAGGTATGTGCGCTGTTCGCTTCGCTTTGGACACAGTCATATTGTGGTCTCTGCCTCACACAAATCGAATGCACTCTAATATGCACGCACTCACACGCACCCACGCACGTGCGCAGGTCCGGCGGGACTTTGCGTCGGTGCCGCTGCCCAAATTCCCTCCCAAGAAGATGTTCGCGCTGAACAAGGAGCAGCTGGAGGAGCGGCGCGCGCAGCTCGAGGAGTTCTTTCAGCGAAGTGAGTGGGGTGGCAGTGTGTGTGGTTTTGTGTGTGTTTTCTCAGCCAAAGTGAGTGGGATGCAATGTACGTTTTCTCAGCGAAAAATGGGGCGCAATGTGTGCTGGAAGAGCACTTGTCGTTTAAGCGCTCGTTTTTGTGATTCTCTGTGCGCCTCACACGCCCGTTTTCTCTCGCCGTAGTCGGCGACATGGGCCAAATTGTCGCGAGCGATGTGCTCAAGCAATTCCTCGTCGACGCACAGCGGGTTCGTAAGCCTGTCGTTCAGCTGCTGATGCTGCGCGTTGGACATGTGTGTCTGTGTGTGTGTGTGCGCTTGTGTTTGTGTATGTGTGTGCATGTGTCTGTGTGTGCTTGTTTGTGTATGTGTGTGCGTGTGTCTGCGTGTGTCTGCGGGTTTGTGGTTGTGTGGTGTGCGCCAATGGTGTGCATATCCCGTATTGACGTCCACCGCAACGGTGCCATGTGCGCGCATCTCTCACAGAATTCCGAGGAAATGCCTTCGGAGGACTGCGAGATATCGCTCTTTTTATGCGACGACACTGAAGTGAAAGTGTCCGCAAAGTCAACCGACAGGACCGAGTACGTCATGAAGGTGCGTGACGGGTGCGGCATGAAACATACATTGAATCATCTGGGTGGTTTGTGTGTGTGTGTGTGTGTGTGTGTGTGTGTGTGTGTGTGTGTGTGTGTGTGTGTGTGTGTGTGTGTGTATGTATGTATGTGTGTGTGTGTGTGTGTGTGTTTGTGCTGTGCGTGTGCATGTGCCTGCTGTTGACACTTTTTATCGCTCCCCGTATTCAGCTATTCGCTGAGAAGGTCGGCCTCGCGCGCGGCAATGAAATCAACTTTGCGCTCTATCTCACAGAGGGGCCGTCGGAAGGAGGAGCGAGTGGGTGTGCCATCGCGTCACTGTTGCGACATGTCTTGCGCCGGTAGTTTCGGAAACTTTTTTCCCAGTTAAGCACTGACATTTTGTCTCACCAAAACACGCACACCGCACACCCATTTCCGCTTTCGATTTTCTCCCGCACGCGCGCGGGTTTTGTGCCGCACATTAATTGCACTCTCGATTCTCACACACGCACGCGTTTTTTTTGTGCACGCAGTCATGCGCATTGTCCAGCCCTTTGAGAGCACACACCGCGCACTCCGCCGCGCGAAACCCGGCGCGAGGCTCGTCGTACGCCGTGGTTCTTGGAACCCCACTATCGAGCTCGCGATGTACAGTGACGATGTTGCCGTCAATATTCTCTACGCACAGGTGCGCACTCTGACGCCTTTCTAGACAGACAGGGCCTTGCGTCCGCGTCGGTGTGCGAGCAGGGTTTTCCTTATGCGTGTGTGACTGATCAATTGTGGCGCAGGCCATTCGCGACTTCAACAACGGGTGGCTTGTGCCCTCGAGCGACATGCTGGAGAAGCTCAAGGCGCTGCGAAAGCAGGGCAAGAAGAAGGAGGTTCGCAATCGCACTCGGACGACACGCTCGTCTTTGCGTCGCCACACTGGCAACGCCACACTTGTGTTGTGCGTGCATCATTCGCAATTTCCTGTGTGCATCCCGCCGATTGTGCGCACTCTGAACGCCCCACCTCTTTTCTCGTGTGTTGCCGTCACAGTTTCTGCTGCTCGCGCGGGAGCTGAGGGACTACGGGTACATTAAGCTCGAGCCGTGCATGAGCGACTTCCCGAACAAGGACTCTGCGGTGGTCGTGAGCGTCGGTCCGCAGGACATCCGGCTCCGCCTGCAGGATGAGGTGGGCCATCGACTTGGAGCTTGATCATTCCTCTCTCTCTCTCTCTCTCTCTCTCTCTCTATCTATCTATTTCTTTTTGGGGGGTTCAACCCCTGTGTTGCCACGAACTGGGTCTCTCTTTTCTTTGGTTTTGAAAGGGGAGAGGGGGGGGGAGGAAGTGTTAAGGCGGTCAGTTCATGGTCTCTCGACCTTCTATGACTTGTAAATGGGGAATACTGCCTCTCCGGTCCTCGTGTGTGTTTTATATGTAGGTGTGGCTATGAGATCGTGCGTCAATTTCCCGCGACCCGGCTCGTTCGACGAGGTCACACACTGCTGGTTTGACACCGACGTCCGGTTGACTCTCCGCAGAACGAGGAGCACTCGTTCAAGATCACGCGCATGCGCTGCTGGAAGCTTGTTGGCCTCAACGAGAACGTCGAGTTCAGCTTTCACTACGTCTTCTCCAAGCAGGACTCGCAATGGGTGTCCATCAAGGGAAAGCAGGTGTGTGCCCCTTGGGCCATATGCGACTTCGTGCGTGCATGCGTCGCACGTGCGTGCATGCGTGTCCGTGTTGAATGTCTTTTTTTTTTTACGTATACATACATCGCTCCTGTGTCTGACGTCGTACGTGGTGCGTGCGTCGCGCGTCCGTGTGAGCGTGTGAATGGGTTTGCGGCCTCATTACCGTGACTTTCCCTCAGGCGATCTTTGCCAGCCTCTGCATTCAGTCGATCGTCGACGAAATTATGCGAATGCGCGAAAAGGTGGGGCACAGCAGCCACTGTCCCTTATCTCATGTTGACTGTCGAGCTTATTTTGCATACAGGTGCGCACTCTCCTGTACACTGCTCACCTTGCACTCCGCCCCATTTCGTTGCGGCACAGGAAAAGGCGGCTGCGGCTGCGTCCCAATCTGCCGCCCCGCAGGAGGCCAAGCCGAGCGCCTTTGGCAACGCCATCAACAGCATTACTCAGGTGTGTGTGTGGGTGGGTGGGTGGGTGGGTAGGTGGGTGTGGGTGTGGGTGCATGCATCTTTGCGTGTGTGTGTGTGTGGGTGTGTGGGTGCATGCATCTTTGCGTGTGTGCGTGTATGGTTGAGTGCTCACGTCTCTGCTTTCTCCCCCCCCCCCCCCCCCCGCGTCGCCATTCACAGGGCATCATGAACATGAGTGGCGGTGGCACTGGCCGCAAGAACTCTGTCTTCGAGGGCGGCATCAGCGACGACGACTTGTGAAACTGTGTCGAAGCGCCAGCGCTATCCAAGTAGCTGAGGCCGTTCCTGGTTGCTGTCTCGTCGCGTCCGTCGTGCGTCTGCTGCTGTGTTGCTGTCTGTGCCGTCTAGTCTTGCGCAACTCTCGTCTCCGCGTCATTCCGCTCGCCACTCTGCCGTAAGGCTCGTTGCACGCAAATTCAACAAAGTATAAAGAAAAAGAAAGAAAAAAAGTAAAGGAGGGCGAGGTCCTAGACTTCGCAGCATTCATCTGTCAATAGCCACGTGACTACCGTTGGCTGGGCAACGAAGACGGCGTCAAATAGGCATATCATTATTATTGCTGCGCAAGCAGGCGCGCCTCCGCCGTGATCTCCTCGGCCACGTCGGGCCGAAGCATGTCCTTGACGTCGAAGCGAAGCGACGCCTCGTAGGTGTACACAAGCGTCGTGTCGTAGATGAGAATCGTCTGGGACTCGAGCGCGGCGACGGCGTTTCTTACACGCGCGACCGCCGAGCGCACCTCGGGGGTCACGTCCTGCATTTTGAGAATTGGCGAGGTACGACTTTGTGAGCGCAGGAAAATTGGTGAGTTGCGTGTGTTGTGTGTGCGTGCCTGTTGCGAGTGTGCGAGTGGCGAGAAGGGCGGAAGACCACTTCCCCAAAATCACTTGTACAGACGCACAGCTGCCACCGACGCACAAACCACACGGCCATTTCACACCGCACCATTTCTTCCTTCTCGACGCCCTCGGCGCCCGCCTCCGGCCGCTTCGCGCTGACCCAGACGTAGCCGTTCGTCCCGATGATCACGCTCACGCCGCACGGCAGCGTGTGAAAGTGGCTCTTGCAACGCTTGATGAGCGCCGGTGGCACCGCGATGAACAGCCCGTGCGTCAGCTTGCCGTACTTGAGCGACCGCGTGTGCAGCGCGAGGGAGCCGTCAGAGTAGATGGACTGCACCTCCGCGCTAATCAGGTCCCCCTCGGCAAAGTACTCTCGCATCATGAGCTCGTCTTCGGCAGAACGGCGGCGCTGCAAGTGCGATACGGGCGTGTGAGCGAGTGTGAGAGCGAATAGAGTGCATGCGCCCATGAAGCGTGTGCATGTGCCGTGTGTTTGTGCCGTGTGCGTATGCGAGCGATTTTGGAAGCAGGGGAACGCACCAGCACGCCACCCGGCAGATTAACGGACGACAGCATCAGAATGGAGTCCAACCGCGCGTTTGTGTCGGCCTTCCACCGCTTCTGCGCGACCTGCACACGCACGGACGCGCGTTTGAAGCCAAGCACAAGTTAGATGGTCTGGCAAAGGGCGTGCACTGTCAAACACAGTTGCCAAATTTTCCTCCGTCGCCTCCGCATACTAACGCAACTCACGCACACACCTGCGCACGTACACATACACATGCAAAACTCACAGACACGGACATTAAAGACACATGCAATCACGCACCGCCTGACATCCATCATCACTCAACACGCAGACCAAATTTAAGATGACATGGACGCGCACGCATTCTCACAAGCCGTTTGTATGCCCCCTAAGACATACATGCTATCACGCACGCGGCATGACATGCACACGCACACATTGTCACACCACGTGTTTGTTGCCCACGACACACACCTCTGTAATGCGCGCGACGACCACGTCGCCGACCTCTCCGTTGTACCGCGACTTGAGCGGACGCACGACAATCAGCCGGTTCACGCGCTCCACGTACCCAGCCACCGTCGCGATGAGCTTATCGTCCTCCACGTAAGTTCCATGCCCTCTGCACCCCAAAGGCTCCCGGTTAGAGCAAACGGCCACATCGAGAATTTGCGTATGCACACACAGTAAAAAGGGGAGATCAGCGTAAGTCATAGACATGTGTTCATCGACTCCACTCTAAAAAGGGGGAGAGGTGAAGCGCAACGTACCGCATGAACCCTGTTTCTGTAGTGATGACATCCCCCGGTGTCACTACGTGGCGTTCGCCGCGGCCGTCCAGTGCGACGTCCATCCCACGCACGTCCATCCCACGCACGTCCATCCCACGCACGTCCATCCCACGCACGTCCATCCCACGCACGTCCATCCCACGCACGTCCATCCCGCCACGCACAACGTGCAGCCTACTCCGTCAACTCCTTCTGCTGCCCACTGCAACTATTCTGTGGACAACAACAGCGTGTAGTGCTCGGCAGTTTTTTCACACGACGGCCCGGTGCCGACCAGTCACGTGTGTGGGATGGAATTACTATTCATAGAACAATTTTTCAAATTGGAGCCTTCCCGCGCTTTTTCTCTGCCTAATTTGTTAACGGCGACACTCGAATGGGCCATTACAGAAATGTTGTGCCGCGCACACACGCACGCACGCACTCGCTGGGACGAGTGAAACATCTGCCTCGGTTTTAGTCTGCACACACCAAGCCCTTCACTTTATACCTTCCATCTCACAGGCGCGCCAACGCACGCAGCGGGCGACACCATGGCGTCGTCTCCGCTGCGATCAGGCGGCGCGCGCTCGCCTCTCTCAGCGACGTCGTTCGCGCCGTCATCGCCTGGGACCATCGCGGGGATACGGTGCGTGTGCGTAGTGTAAATCAGCTATTAATGTTGCCTTCCGAACAAGTGCGCTCCCACATTTCTAGAAGCTGCGCGTGAGGGAAGGGACCGGCTGGTGGGGTGGCCCCCTGTTTGTCTGCAGTCATTTGTGTAACGCGACCATTATTTGCATCCAGGCCGCGCACTGCGCTCGGAAGTTCGTCCTCTGGCTCTCCCTTCGGAACGGAAAGGCGCGACGGCAATGGCGCGCACACGCCGTCTTCTGTTGCGTCTGCGGCAGATTCGCGCACATCTCCCATCTCTCCGCGCACCCCAACGCCAAGGACGGAGGGGATGCGAAAGGGCATCTCGAGTCCCGCAAACGTCGTTGCGTGGGAGAGCCCGCGTGTGCGCGCCGTGGAACGTGTTGCGCTACAGCGGCGGAATGGCGGCAGCGCATTGGGATTCTGCGTGCTGTGTGTTGTTCTGTTTGCCGTGACGCACCACTACGCCGGGTCGGAGTCGATGCGGTGTGTGGCGTTGTTATCCCCCTTCCCCCCCTCCCCCCC
>CALSCQ010002156.1:0-13572 GCA_943704525.1 Pigoraptor vietnamica | reverse complement strand
GCTGAGTAGGGACCTCGACGTACGCCGGGCGTCCACGCAGCGACCACGCGTACCGGCGATGCATGTGGAGATTGAAGCCGGCTTCGTCGAGGTAGATGATGAGGCGGGCGGGAGGCGCGTTCTCGTTGAACCAGCGGGCGTAGTCGTGGCGCAGGTCAATGACGCGCTCGGTGTTGACCTCGTGCAGCACCCTGTGCGCGCGCTTGAGGGTGAAACCTTCGCGGCGCATCACGCGACCAATGGTCTGGAGCGACACCTTCAGGCCGAAATCAGCCTGCAGGCGACGCTGGATGAGCTCGCGCGTCAGCGTCGGCTTCTCCTCAATCCAGCGCACGACGTGGTCGACGAAGTCCCTGTTGAGGGTCGTGGCACGGTTGCGACCGCGTGGGAGAACCTCGCAGTGCAGGCGCTCGTTGAAACGACGAATGATCGCGTACACCGTCGACACCGGCATGCGAAAGCGCCTCGCAATCTCGCGGGGATGCTGCGCCTCGATGATGTTCGCCTCGACAATCATCTGGCGCTCGTTCGTGCTGTAGCGCCTGTACGACAGGTCTTCGGGGCGATTCACTGAGCGCCTCTGGCGCTCGCCAACCCTGCGGCGCAGGCGACTGCGACGACGCTGAGCACGGGGCCCGCCCTCATTCTTGACAGCCGGGCGGTCCTCGCCATCGCCGTCCATGGGTTCGTCGCGGTCAGGGCCATCGTCTTCTTCGTCGCTGGTGTCACTGAGCAGGCGATCCCAGTCGTAGTCCTCGCCGAGATCGTCATCGTTGAGTACGCGGATGACTCGAGGACGGACACCAGGGCGCCCATCAGACGACTGATCCTCGTCGACATCGTCGTCGGATGGCTCCACGGTCATCGCGTAGTCGGTGACCTCCTGCTCGATGTCGTCCAAGTCCCCCTTGAGCGCTTCGGGGTAGGTAAAGTACTGCTGTTGCGCCGCCGGCTCACTGATGGCCTGACTGCCCCCCGATGCGGGCTGAGATCCGCCGGCCTGTGAGCCTTTCTGGCTCGGCTCGCCGCGATTCGTGCGCTTTCCAGGCATCTTGCTCTCCGTCGCCGACAGTTACAGATTGAAGTGCTACTGCAAACTTGCCGTGATGAGTGCCCGATGCGGGAGATCTTTTATACCCTCGCCCTTGATGAAAGTGTGGGCTTGTCAAAGGGGCGTGTCCCATACATTCTGACTGATTACACTACGGCTGATGGCTTCGCTGATGCACAGCCGTGCACTCCACCAGGCCGCCGGGCCGTGCCGTATGAGTCACCCTCCGCCGGCGGCGCGTGCCGGCAAGCCCTTCATTGCGCAATTCGTCAGCTAAGGGGAGAAGAGAGCATGCGCCTCGCTGTATACAGTAACTATCGCGCACGCTCTTAGAGTTGTGATTCGCCGGGCACGCCGTGCCGTGTACAGCCGTGCGCGTGACAATCGGGGAACAAGTCAATTCAAATACGACGCGCCCGCGCTCATATTGACTCTTCGTCACTCACTAAGGTGCGAAAATTGACAAACCAGATTGGGGGGAGTCAAACAACATGTGCACTGGACAAAAAAAGGTTTTGCACGTGAAATTAATGTCATCATTCAAATTGCAGATGATCCCGATTTGTATGGAAAATCCATACATTGTAGGTCAAGCTCACGCAAGGGTATCGCCTGCAGCGCAGGGTCCATCGCGGGCGCTGTGATGATCATGAGTGTTGGAAAAATCGGCTGTCATAAAAAAAATCTACTTTTCACGTATCTCGCCCTTCCGTAGAAATTTATTTCATCCGGCAAAAATTTATTTCAATCCACAAAAAATTTCCGATCTCCACAAAAATTTACGTCAATATTTATAGAAACGTTGGGAGCATTATACCCAATTGGACGTCACTGTAATGTCTATTTTTGGAAGTTACCAGCATCGGGTTGGCACAGCCGCAGCGGGTTCGGGGGCGCGGGTTAGGAGGTTCCAAATATAGTATCAAAATCTAAAAGTAGCATACAACTACAAAATCCAAGGATGAGGTTCGCAGGCCGCGCAGAGGATGGGGGAAAGTCCACGCCATTGAGCGTGACGACGGCAATCTGCGCCGAAAATAAGCACGTTATAGTCAAGCCATGCATAGTGAGGTTAACAGAATAATGCACACAGGAGTCGTCCACACAACAGGCAACCATGACACACAACATCGCGCCTCTTAACCTTGAGTATAACGCCCCAGCGGTCCGCCCCCTTCATCTTTTGCGAAGACATATCGAAGATGCTGTCGGTGAGACCTCGCAGGCCGCACAGCTCGGCACAGAGCTGCGCGCGAGCGTTGAGGGTCCGCTCCAGTTTGGCGAGTTGGCGTTCCGAAAGAAAGACTTTCAGATACCCGTAGATCCACTTGCTAAGGATGCGTTTCCACACCCCCAGGCGAAACTGGTGCATCTCTTCCGTCGGTATCAGAATGAACGGGTCAAAGAGGTAAAGGCCGTCCAAGGCAATCTGAAAATGGAACACAATAACATGGTTAACATCTACGACTTATGCCGTGAATACACACGCACACGGCCACGTATACATCATCTGATATCCGGCACAGAGATGCACACATCATTCAGTCATGCACATACCTTCAGCTTGGCGTCATAGCCACGCAACTTTAGGATGTCCGTCTGCACACGGACGGCCTTGGCGACCGCAATCGCACGACAGCGTTTCGTGTTCTTGCCAGCGTCAGCGGCGGCCGCATATTCCATCGTGTACGCCTCCCTGCCTTTCTTGAGCGCGTAGGCACGTGCCTTCTCGACGTCGCGGAGGCTCCGAAACTTCCCCGTGAATTCGCGCTTGAGAAAGTCCTCCTTGCGAGCAACACAAAACTTGCAGGTAGAGTTTCCGCCCATCCCGCACGTCTCCATCGCCTCCGGGAGATCTGCGATATAACAGCACAGAAAGGGGCGTGCGTGATGCGTCTGCCCATTCGGGAAGTCGAGCAGAACGCCCCTGCATGGCACACATGGCACAGGAACTGGATCAGTCAATGCCGCACACGCCTACGCCGGCAAACCAACTTCACAATACGTTCAGTACTCACACGTCGCCGACGTCCTTCAAAGGCTTGATAACCGCGGACATCGCCTCATGATGAATCCTGCGCCTCATCGCTCTGAACTCGTCACTCTTCTTCGTGGGCTTATCCGCGTCGAGAACGGGAAGAAGGCCCACAATAACGCGACCGTCATCTCGCGCGCGAACGGAGTCAGCAATGTTGCCGAGGGTCACGTAAACGGGGTAGTACTCGCGACTGTAGAACCCTATTGCCGTCTTGTCGGTGTAGATAATGACTCCAAGAACGACACTGTCCGCAGAAACGCACTCCTGCGCGTGCAGCAATGATGGAAGTTAGCCGACAGCATTCATAATCCAATTCTCGAGACTGGCCGTGACTCACCGATGCGAACTCAAACCAAACAGCCTCAAACATCTCCCCAAAGACGCGCTCGCCTCCAGACGTACGCCGTTCACGGTACCCGTATGCAAACGAGTCATTGTCCCCGAGTCCAGGAGTCGCCAGAAGAAGCTGAATGGCGTCGATGATGTTGGAATACACGAGCGTGGCGTCGTACGTAACATTGTTCGCTATTCCAGAGAGACTTTCGAAAGCCTGCGAACGGATCATGCAGATATTCAGCACATTAAGAAGCAAACGTTACAAGGGTCGGCTCAATAAGACTACAATGTTGAACAGAGCAGCTGTGCTCAGCCGGCCCTCACTACTCACCATGTAAGGTAGCAGGGCAATGTGTCGCCGCAAGCCATCGACAGTCGGCACGCACTCGTTCGGGAACCACTCCCGGCACCAGTCCAAAAACGTCGTCTCTTTCGCCTTCGACGCATACAGCGTGTAGAGCAGCCTCGCGACGGAGAATTGAAAGCGTGTCTCGAACGGATAGAAAGGGTTCCCCGTTTCGCTAACTGCACGCCGATATTCGCGCAGTACGCCTGTTATTGGGGCGAGGCGGGCAAGTGGAGACAGGTGCCTTACAGCAGGGCGCTTCAGGGCAGTAGTAAGGATGCCCTTGTACCGCGCGATGTACGCATCTTCGCGCTGGCGCTCACGATCCTGTGGCAACGCAATCACGTCGTGCGACGCTGTCGCCGCATCGCTAATATGGCCGCCGTCATCGAAATTGCCCGCATCCTCCACGACGGTGTCGAGAATGCGTGGCACCACTTCAGCGAACGATGCAATGTCGGCTTGTAACTGACCCGCGGCCGCTCCGCCGGCATCAGCCGAAACGCTTGTCGTGCCCGACGCAAACTCGAGTCGTGCCCTTGAGTACCCCTCGCGCAAGTGCTTGTTCATGTGCCCAACAGCGGGACCCCGTTTGGCGAAGACATGGCCAGTGCGACGACAGACCGGATGCGTGCACACCCATCCAAACACCGGCGTGTTACCCTCCGCCATCATCGCCATAATGAAGCCTCGTTGTACTACGTGTCGCCGTCGTTGTACTACGTTTCGCCCCTAAAACTTAACGTTATTCTGAGGTAAAATACAGTCCATAAAAGCATTGCACTTTGTTAAGTTTGGACCCGTCTATATAGTGGCAGCGAAAACCTGCATTGTTACGCCATAGTAACCATGGATATTTATAGACTGTCATAGCAGCGCTGCAGAAATATTTGCAACGCCATACTATTTTCATAGTGACTGCAATTATTTTTCGTTATTACCCACTAATTTTTGACAATTTTCGTAGTGCAATACTGATTTCATAGTGACTGCAATTATTTTTCTTTATCACACAGTGTGCTCAGGCAGATATTTGGCGCGCAAAGTTGCATCACGCACAACGCGACATCTCCTTTCTTTCACCATTCCGCTCTCCGACGAGGTCAATTTGTCACGACGACAATATGGCCGGCAAGGGAAAGGGCAAGCGGGCGCGGGGGCGGAATTCGAATCCGAAGTCACTGCCGGCTGCGAAGGAGAGCGCTGGCGACAACGACAGTCGCCACTCTGAAAACGACGGCGGCAAAAGCGACAGCGAAAGCGAAGCTTCGAAGACGACACCGTCTGAGCACTCGGATTCTGAGTCATCGAAGGGCTCGGACAGTTCAGGTTCTGGCGGTGAACGGACGAAGCGAACTATCAAGCGGCCCAAGCCTTACGAACCAGAGGGCGACGACAAGAGAGAGAAGAGTCGGCCGGCATCGAAGCCACCGGCGCCGGGGGTTGGCAGCCCTTTGGGAGAGGGACGCAAGAGCCTCCTTGCGGACACATCGAAGAAGGGGAAGGCGGCGCGTGTATTTGATGCTTCGCATGACTTCCCGAGCGAGTCCGAATCGTCAGATGAGGTCGACAAGGAGCACCTTCGGAAGCGTTGCAAGCATGGCGAAATCGACTATGCCAAGGTGGGTCGGCATGTGATTGAGTTTCAATTGATGTAATGCTCTATTGTGCGTTCTTGCGAGCTCTTTTTTGCTTATTGAGTTATCATCTCATGTTTGGACTCGGCTCTCTAGCTGCAGGAAGTGCTCACAAATGCTGTGGCAGTCACCGTGCGCGACGGACTGCGTGACGGACTGTCTGGCCTATTCAAGAATTACAACCCCGTGCCCGTTGCGCGCCACCAGTCGACAAAGGAGCGTGCTGCCGGTGACTCCGATCGCGAGTCGACAGACTCCGACGAGGAGGGTGGGCACTCAGCTTCCGCCGGCGCCGTCGTTCAAGGTCAACCCTGGAAGCAAGCCGGCAATTTCAAGGTTGGTGCTTTACTGTACGTGGTTGTGCTGCTGTGCGTTGCCTCAGCTACTACGGCTTTCTTGTGTGGGCAATGCTGTCTCCCTGCGCTCGCCGGCACTTTGCATCGTGTTGCAGTCGTCCATCTTGAGCCTCATAAACCTCAAGATTCGGACGATCAAGTACCCAAAGAACTACGAAACGCTCGCCAAGATCATCGGCACCGAACTTCTGCAGGCGACGGCCGTTCTCAAGCCAGAGTGGGATGCGTGCTGGACGGCGAAGAACGTAAAGCCCTTCGTCGACTGGATGGGCACCAGTGTTCGCACGCGCAGGAACTATATCGTCCGTAAGCTCCAGACGCACGTGCCGGACATTGTTGGATTTCACCTAAAGGTATGGATATCTGTCAGTTTGTTTCACTGGCAGTTCACGGCAGTTGACCCAGCCATTTCTCATGATTGAATTGGTTCTACTCCACAGAGGATGCCGGCCGACGAAGCGAATAAGTTGGGCGAGTCCCACCAAGAGCGGGTGGCTGCACTTTTGCATCAGTGGTCGTCGGAAAGTATGTTACCGACCTATAGTGTCCGTCCTCGGCTGTGATCTTAAGTTTGAGTGATTGCTGGTTTTATAACTGACATGTTTCCTCAATTTGCAGGCCCGTCTTCAGGCGCATATCGCAAGGTGGAAATCGCTCAAGGCGTCATTGACGACTACGGCAATCCGGAAGTGCAGGCGGCGTTCATGGCTGCCTTTCTTGGAGTGTCGGTCAAGTCAGGCGCCTCCGGTGCCCTCGCACAGAGTCTGACGATGAGTGACCTTGCGTTCGGTGAAGTTGCGGTGAGTGTCTGCCGTGAATGAGTGTGCAATGCGGCGTGCTGTAATGTTCTGCGTGTGTCGGGTGTGTACATGTATGCCGTGTGTGTGTCACAGTGTGTGTGTGTGTGTGTGTGTGTGTCACGGTGTGTGTGTGTGTGTGTACATGTGTGTGTGTGTGTGTACATGTGTGTGTGTGTGTGTGTACATATGTGTCTGTGTGTGTACATATGTGTGTGTGTATACATGTGTGTGTGTGTGTGTACATATGTGTGTGTGTGTGTACATATGTGTGTGTGTGTGTACATATGTGTGTGTGTGTGTACATCAGTGTGACTGTGCGTGTGTGCAGGTGTGTGTGTGTGTGTGTGTGTGTGTGCACGGCAGCTGCAGTGCATTAATTGTGTGCGCACGGCGTGTGTGCGTATTCAGTGTACTTACGAGCCCGTCGTCAAATGCAGCTCGAAACGCTCTTCACACGGCCTCTGCGTGACGCGTACAGTGCCACTGGCAAGCGCAAGCAGTCGTCGGACACAATTGAGCGCATTGTCAATTCGCATATGTTTGACCTCCGCCTTCCCCAGATTCGACTGCGGAAGACCACTTTCGTCCAGGCACGAGAGGGTATCAAAGCTGCCGCAGAGAAGTATACGAAGGTGAGTCCGCTTTGCCCGCCCGCGCATTGCAATGGCATACTCGGCTGCACCTGATCAAGTGCTCTGCCGTGATCTGATGTGGCGTGGCTAACCAGTGTGCCTGTGGCCACCTCTGCCAGTGTGTTCTTACTCATTTTCCCCCTTTTTTTTAACCTGTGTGTGTTTCTGCAGGAGAATGCGCTCCAGGCGAGGGATTTCGAGATGTCTGGGGTCCCTTCGAGCAATGCCTTGGAGCCGCCTGTCGTGGGGGAGATGTTTGGGATCGACGATTAAAGCGGCCGCGGCAAGCGTACCCCTCCCCCCCGCAACATAGTGCTATACTAGTATTTGTAGTAGACTGCAGTCACTACAGAATATAATATAGTCTATATAGTGACTATATAGTGACTATACAGTGACTATACATACATAACATTGTAGTGGCAATGGTACTTTGTAGTAACTATATTGAACTATACTCCATAGTAACTGCATCATCTGATTCCATAGTGCTATATAGAAATATACTGCGTAGTCACAATGCTTAATTATAGCCACTATATAGTGACTATATACTACTTAACACACATTTTACTACTATATAGTGACTATAAAACGCATAAAGTCACTTTAAAAGATAACATTTTTCAACGATCTATAGTACTATACCGTCACTATATAGCACTACGGTCCCATCCTAATTGCTGACGAGTGCTAAGCTGCCAGGTGGTTAGTGCTAAAATCCGTCTACTTAGGAGCACTAAAAATAATAATAGCGATCTAAATACCTACGATCGACCAGGAGCAAATGACTAGGAGCCCGACACTCCTGATGTGGCCTACTGTTCCATGTCTATGTCAAGAGTGCCTAAAAATAGATAAATTTGAAAATTTGAACATAAGAGGAGAAAGGAATGTGGACTAAAATAGATTATCGATCACGTGAGGTCGCCGTGCCTCCCAACCCTCTGCTCCCGTCTACACCGCGTGGCTCAACCGGGCCATCTCCATAAGCTTCACCGCCATTGAATGGCGATGATTGAAGGCAATGGAGTCTAAAAAGCGTCCAAAGGATGTGGCCTCTCCACACTCTGTGGATGTGGCCCCAAACGTCAAAAAGCCAAAGTTACGTACTATTTCCGATGTGCGCGTTATTGCGCGACGACTTGATTTTCGGGCGGCCGACTCCGAAAGCGACGAACAGTTCAAGCGCATCCACGACGAGGTCATAAGCACAGGGGCGATGTCTTCTGAGTGCTTCAAGGACCGGCTAGATTGGTTTCTTGCCATTCCTAACGATCGGCGGATGCGTTTTCTTCGCGCTCTGTATGAGCGTTGTACGCGTTTGTTTGAAGGCGGTATTGCGCTGAAGTGTCCGGGTGGTGAGCGTCAACTTCGTTTTCTTAGCGCGTGGCGTACGTTTATCGTCTCTTTTTGGAGTGACATTCCCACAGAGGTTGTCATTAATGGGAAAACGTGCGTCCTGGATAGCGGCGCGTGTATGTGGGCGTCATTGATCGACGGAATGTCGAACCCTCCAACTGCCGACTTTATGATGCTCATTGTGTCGCCGTGCGCGCGCGCGGTTTTTAACGAATTTCACGCCGCCGTGAAACGGGAAGATGTTCTGCGGGGAGGCGTTGCAAGTTCTGCCGACGGCGGCAACGGGGCGCAGCGAGTTTCGACGCTCGAAGCACAACTCGTTCAGGCCGCGGCATTGGCGCAGGGTCAAACCGAAGAGCCAGCTCGCCTTTGTCGGATGATGGGATGGGCGCTTTATGCTGTGCGGAATCGGTATGCGAACTTCCACGAGTTAAAGGAGCGGCACTTGCTGCGAATGCGTAAGTCAGCTTACTGCCCGGCAGCTGGCTGTCTAACATTGCCGTGTGACTGTTTGTGCACATAAGATAGTTTATTTTTACGCGTGCTAATGCTATGCACTTCGCAGTGAATGTCGGCCACGCTTCAGCTGGTGACGACAATGCAGCACTTGATATGGACGCTAGTGCCTTTACCGGCGAAGCCCTCTTGTCGCCGAGCTCCGCCGGTCGTGCGGTCGCTAGTCCGGGCCCGTCGCCAGCATCCCTACAGGCGCCTCCGGACGTCTGGTCGCAGCGGATGTTGATTGTCAAGTCGCTAATTGTATGTCTCGCGTCCGAGCCAGAGGAAGTTCAGCTTCTCCCGCCGGCATACATCCTGTTTTGGCGCGGCTACATCGGCTTTGCTGCGCCGCACGCGTCGATCATTGATTGGGCGCAGGGATTGTACCGCGAGCTGCGCGCGCACATCAACAATGCGGCGGAGGATCTCTACTGCAGTGAAATGCCCGAGCGCGCCGAATCTGCGATTTTGGACGTCTGGGCACCAACAACGCAGGACGACTTCTGGGAACGGGCTTTGCCGCAGCGAAAACGCGACGTAGTTTTTGCGAAATCGGACGACAAGAATCGCCTTTACGTCTTCCGTGACATCGTTCGCCGCTGCATACATGCGCAGGTCAATGCTCATGTTGTGAATCGTAAGCAACTTGCGCAATACAAGGGCATCGCTTTGAAGCACGAGACGACATTGCGACCGCGACTGAAGGGGCTTACTTCTGACAAGGTCCAACTATAAGGTAACGTGCTGCTTGAACAGTATGGTTACGCGCGTGACATTATTTCATTTCTCCTCATCCTCTGTGGGATTGCGCAGGTGCAGCCCTCCGTCCGCGTACTGGTATGCATTTGCACCGAGGAGCTGGTGGCGGAGGCGAACTGCAGCAAGCGCGGACTTGTAAGTGGCAACCGTGAGCGTCCCGTCCGTCCCCTTGCCGTACCGCAGCTCGGAGAAGAGCGCTTCGACGATAGACCCGTTCGCATTGATGGGGACGACGTAGTTGTTTGGGTGCATGTCTACAAACTGCTCGACGTATCCCCTGAAACCGAAGACCATAATCCGCAGGAGGTCCCATGTCTGGTACGCAAGGAACTTCGTTTGCTGCGGGTGGTTGATGTCGTAGCCCTGCTTGACGAGGTCCGTCGCCCATGTCTCGAAGTAGGTGTAGCCGCGGTTGATGCGTGCGAGCGTCGGGTTGCCTTCGATGTTCCCCCTGTTTATCCCCAACTTAGCGAGCATTCCATGTTCAAACAGGTCCGCCGTCGCGCTGAGGTAATCGACAGCCGCAAGCGTTGCCGCAGCGTCCGGCGGCCGCGGTTCCTGCGTCGCGTGCACCTTGAGGGCGACGATGACGGGTTGCTGCTGCAGCAACTTCGATGGCGTGACGTTCAGTTTGGTCCATGCGTCGCGCTCGATAAACCTCGCCTGTAGTCGCGGAATATCTCGCAGTAGCCCACGCTCGGCCAATGCCATCTCACGTGCAAAGAGTGCCCTCATAACGGACCATCCAAACACAACACCGTCGCCGCGATCCAGAGCCTTCGTGCGACACGGGTCCGAGTTGAAAAGGGTCGTGATGGAATTCTTCAACTGGTGCGTCGGGCACGGCACGAAGAATAGACGATGTCCGACCGAATATGGGTGGTCGCACCACGGCCGGACTGCCATCGATATGGCGACGTCAGAGCGTATCACGTCGGCAGACTTGTGCTCGTTCATCTCGCTCGCATTGCCGTTGTCCCCTCTGCCCTTGACGCTGCCGAGTGCAAAATTCGCGACGAAGCTCTCGTGCGACATGGCCGCTAAGAGCGCATCTGCTTCGTCATCCGTTGGCTCCTGATCGAGCCTTGCATCGAGATCGTCGGTTTCCGATTCCATCGTCATGCCGGGAGCAGTGGGGTGAGCGTCCACAGTCTGTACGGCAGAAGCAGCGTCGACATCCATCGGCACGGGTCCGCTGGCAGCGTCCACGCCGCCCGTGTCCGCTGCGCGATTGCCGATGGTAACTGGCGACCCCGCTACCGTGAGGCCGGAATCGCGCACGTTGTAGCCGAGACGCCCGTACGCTCCAAAAAACGACTTAACGGCCTTAACATTCGGCGTGCCCCCATCGCACACGACCTGGTGTGTGTGAAAGCCAAACTCGAAGAAATGCGACAGAACGCCGTCCAAAAGCGTCGCGATCTCAGGGCCGCTGAACCCGCCATCGGCCGATGAGAAGTACGGCCCGAGCACAGTCCGCTTCCACGTCATGTCGCGCCACAGGAACTGCAGGATGTGCGTCGCCGGCTTTCCCGCCGTGCCGTCCTTCAAGTCGGTGTACAAGTCGGCGAGGGTCGTGATGTTCTCCTGCGTCAAACCGTGGCCGATAAGACGCTTCGCCGTCGCGCAGTAGTGCACGAACTTCGCAATCATAACTTCATCGAAGGCCACCTCTCCGTCGGCCTCGGGAAGTCCGACGCGGTTCGGAATACCTGCGACCGGAGCCGCCGCACGCTCGCACTCGGCCCGATTCTTGATGTACGCATTGCGCTCCTGCTCGAGATACTTGAAGAACGTAGCGCTGAAGCCCTCGTCAAACGTCGCGTTCTTCTCACCAAAACGCTGCATCGACCGCTCGCACGGAAGATTGAAGATCCCTAGCGACCGGAGGGCGCGGAAGGCTGCCGGCGACACGGAATAAACGGCAAAACAGAGCCGATACGTTGAAAAAGAGTAGCGACAGCCACGGCGTTCCTGGCGCGACACATTTCGCGCAATGTCATCCAGGATGATCTTGCGCTCTTCGCGTACGCGGACGACTTCGTGTGCGAGGTAACCAGTCTTATCCTGCTCCGCGAAGTGGTCAAGTCTCGCACGAGCCTCTTCGTTCGAGTTGATGAAATCGACGGCAAGATCCATCTCTGCAGCCTGGCCGTCCTCGAGGTCAATAACGCGGTCCTTAGCCTCCATCGCCTTAAACGTCTCGAGGCGCGCAATGCTCCTGTTGAGTTTCTTGATCGTCGCGCTCTGGTTAGCGAGCCGCTTTTTCGCCACGGACATCGTGAGATTTGCGTGTGGAACACGCGAGTCCGCAGCCGCCGGATCTGCCGCCTGTCCTGCGAGAACCTTGAGCTCAACCTTCCGAAGTCGACGAACGAGTGCGACAGTGCCGATGCGACATGGCTCGCACATTGCTGAAGCAGCAACAGCGTCGAGCAGGTCGCTATCCGGGCAGCCGGGCGCGGTCGATGGTGCCGAAACAGTCCACGAGCACGACCCCGACCGAAAGTACCGTCCTGTAAGCGCGTTCCACATCACCATATGCTTCGATGCGACGATCTTGTGGTCAGCAAGCCGCGAAATCACCGAAACGTCTCGAAAGCCGCGACATATTGATGTGCCTGGTGCGCCAACGACGTCGACTAGCCCATCGAGCACACTCAGCGAGGACACCGTACCGTCGCGGGCTTGCTCTCCCCAAACGAAAAGCCGGTACTGTAGCGACCCACTGTTGATGACGAGGCGAGTAGCAGGAATGGTGCCTGTGTGTGGCGTCCAGAAAGGGCCGGACGGGTCGTTGACCGCGTACACCTCCACGACATAATCGCCTGCCGACTGTCCCGGTACGATGTGCCCGTCGTTGGTTACCGCCGTCACAAAGCCACTGCCGGGGCCATCCGACACGCGCGGAGCAAGCTTGCGAGCCACGACAGCTATGCAAGTTGCCGGCGCCGACGGGCGCGACGCATCATTGTTCAGAGCCGGCGCGAGCTCCCGAGGACGGCGACTGTGGCCGGCGGCGTCGACGAGGGACGATAAGTATGTAGTCAACGTGTCCACGCGCTGCCGCTCTGCCATGGCACTCATAGCCTTAACGAACGTCGCAAAGCGCGCATTGTCCGACGGGGATTCATTGCTGCACTGCGGAAACACGGTCGGGTGCGCCGGCGCCAGATTCGTCGCAATGTCGCGAATGGTGCCGCCGAAAAACAGCGGATGAGAAACGGTCGATACCGCCTCCAGCAAAATCTCCGAGGCGTTCGACCCCGATGATGCGCCGCGACTGTTCACAACGGCATCCCGTGCCTGATTTGCCGGTGTGCAGTCAATAGCACGCGCGTCGGCTTCAGTCGTCGGCGCAGTCGGTTACCCACCGGCACGGCTGATCTTCGCGCGCAATGCCGAGGCCGTTGATGGTGTAATTCCGACTGCCGTACGTGGCTCCATACGTTGTTCCATGCTTAGGGACCAGAGCTCGGCGGCGAACCGTCCTAAAAAGTGCGCCAGCACCGCGTGGTGCCACGTGATCGAAATCTGTTTTTATTTTTCATAGATTTATTTTTAGGCACTAGTGACATAGACATGGAACCGCGGCCCAGATCAAAAATTTGAAAGTGTCGGGCTCCTAGTCATTAGCTCCTGGATCGACTAAATAAGGACTCCGCGAGTAATTCCGGATTAGCGCAAAAACTAGATTATTTTTATTAGATCTTAATTTTGGTTCGAATTTTGCATAGAAAACCAATACTGAAGCGAT
>CALSCQ010002155.1:0-52105 GCA_943704525.1 Pigoraptor vietnamica | reverse complement strand
CACACACCCTCACACACACACACACACACACACATACACACACACACACACACACACACACACACACACACACACACACACACACACCTTCACACACCTTCACACACACACACACACACACACACTAAAACGCGCACACACACGCACACACACCGGCGCGCGGCAACACCCAAGCACACACCGCGGCCTTCCGCTTGCGCGTCTCCTCAATGACTTCCTCCATCGTCGCCCGCGCCGCGCCCACGTGCCCCTAATCAGACAAGGCACAGTAACGCACAACAATTCAGATAATGAGCGGCGATGTGTTCCAAAGAAAAGGCAGTCGCCTGTTGTCATACCCAGCGAATAGGGCTTGCTCCGAGTGCGATGAGGGAGGGCGGCCCTTCTGCGCGTAGCGTGTGTGCGAGTGCGAGTGCGTGCGAGAGGGCGCGCGCTCCGCGAAGCATTGGCAAGTCGCGAGAATGCACCGTCGCTGGCATAAACGCTGGTTGGGTCAACCGGGATGGCGGAAGAGCAGTCGTCGAACCGCACGTGTGTGGGTCAGTAACAGATGAGCACTAACCCCAACCCTCACTCGACCGGCGACTTCTAACGAGCGACAGGCTCGCGTGGGACTGGCGGACTTTTGGCCGCGCAAGGCATGTCTCGAAGGCACGAGGCGTCTCACATATTACTAATAGCTAGAATTAATGTCTGCATGAGCTTCGAAAAGTCTCTTGAGCGCAACTGCAAACGGACACGAGGCGAGTCGTCGATCGTGCGGACAAGGCAGCGCAAACAACAGCGCAGGCACTAGGGAATTGCAGTTCAATCGTGTAGCGTTAGTGCGATGGCACATCTCAGCAGTGGGCAGAGGTGGGTTTGAACGCACAGCCGGTAACAAAGCAGCTGTACAGGGCATGGATTTGGACGAGGAAGAAAGCAGAAGGAAGACGACGGGGCAGCGGGTGCGCTCTATGATACGCATTGCATTTGGACGCAACAGAATGCAGCGAAGGGGACGAAGAGCAAATGGGTTTGCGCTCAGCGGCTGATGGTGCGCGTGCGGGCCTTGATGTCGAGCTGGTCGTATGTCGTGGGGCTGGACACGTGGTTGCCGGTGATCTCCCAGCGGAAGCCGAGGCCATCGAGGGCGCTCGTGTTCTGCACGTGGGGCGCTCAGTGCACGGTCACGTGCATGCAAGCCGACCGAGCTCAACGCATCATTCACCGCACACGCAGTTGGAGACACGCGCAAACAACAGCCCAATGCCCAGCCCAATACAGACAGCGCACGTACTCAGCGACACGCGCAAACAACTGCCAATGGAGAGCCCAATACAGACATGCACGCGGTTCACGCACGGCAGTACGCACCTTCTCCGTCGCCGGCACCGCACCCATGACAAACATGGCCTGAATTTGCGCCGCGAGGACAATCTCCTTCTTCATCGTCCCAATGCCGCCGCCCGCCGTTTCGATTTTGGCTGTGAAGGGGAGGAGCTCACGCTGGTCGTTCATGGTGCCGAGGACGCTCGGGTGGATGTCCCTGCGTGTGCGTTTGTTGGGGCGACCAAATGGATGAGTGATTGCACGAGGGAATGAAAGAAGGGACGGGAGTTTTGTGCACGCAGCGAAGGGAGGGAGGGTGTGTGCATCTGCGCGCGTGTGTGTTTGACTGTGCGAGAGTAGATGCGAGTAAGGCTGTGAGCGTGCCGTAGAGAGAAGATGTAGAATAAGGCATATGGGGGAATATAGCGACAGCACCCCATGACGGAGGGTTCGGCCAACAAATAAACACGCATCTGCAACTCAAGGATGTGCGCGAATTGCACCCACCAGATGCCCTCCAGCTCCATCATGTCGCCCGTCTTCTTCTTTGCGTCCTCCTTTATCTTCACCGGTCGCCCAGAAATGTTCACTTCAAGCACACTGCAGCAACGCACAGCAACACATCAACACACTATGCCGTCAGCCACATCCCCAGCAACCCGCATACAAAGTTCCACGTGCAACATGAAAACACTCCTCCGCACTCATACGCAGTACACAGCGAGTGACACGGCTGGGAACACCCACTCCAAGAGCTGCGGGACGGTGAGCGTGAAGCGGACGCGGTATCGCGACTTGCACACAAGCAGGAGCGTGAAGTCGTGGAGGTGCTCCATGTGCTTCTCCAGACGAATTTTGACGCCCTCTTCGAGCCCAAACATCGGCGACGTGCCGGTGTATATGAACGTGAGACGGCCCGTGGCCGAAGCGGACCCGATGCTCAGCCGCCGTTGCGACATGGTCCCAATTCGCTGTGGGCGCAGTGAGACGAGTGCGAGTCACAAAAGAAGGAAAGAGAGGCGCCGCTGAGAGAGAAGAAGGCACGCGAACAGAGTGCGCACTGTCGCACAGTTGCGGAGTGTGTGTGCGTGCGATTGTAGGGAGGGCGAACCTCACACTCGGCGTCCCAAGACGTGTGTTGCCGCTGTTTGCCAGTCGACGCACTCTGAGCATAATTCGTTCAAAATAATACGGTTAGATTGCTTAGTACATTACCAATACAAATGTGAGCTTGATACTTATTTCAAATCACTACGGATAATAACGCCGTACGCAATCAGAAATTGTACTTATTGATGGACTGCTTAGTATTTTGTCCAGACCAGGAACATTAAAGTGGAATTGCACCCCGGATGTACATGTTCACAAGTACTGATAATCATATTTGCGAATGCCACGGTCATCCGGGGGAGACGAATTTGAAATGTCGAAGTGGAATCTTATGAACCGTCCACAGAAACCCATGATGCACTATTGTAACACTCGCCGGGCTTTGCATGCGCTGCGGGTGCCGCGGATACTCTTTCTCTCTCTATTGATACTGTCTTGTACCGCGCAATTGGCGACTCTGCGTAACTTCGTCGACAGCCCTCTGTGCTGCGTAACGGCAACATGGACCATGGGGAGAGCGAGATTCTGGAGGAAGACAAGGACGAGGACTACGAGCCCACGGAGGAGGAGTTGCACGACTACGCCGAATGCCTCGGCATGAAGCTCCCGGAGGACGAGGTGGGTACCAGTCGGCTATGCTTTGCGTGGGGTTGTCCCATGGCCGGCATCATACGCGTGCACCGCTGCCCCTAGTCAATGGCTCCATTGTGCTGACTGTGCCACTGCCATGACCTTACCGCCCGCCACTCTCAGCCGCTGCTGTGGATAGCGCGCGATGGCCTCAAGGCGTCGCTGCCTCCGGGGTGGAAGCCGTGCCGCACCAAGGACGACGAGATCTACTACTTCAACTTCAACACGCGGCAGAGCCAGTGGGACCACCCGTGCGACGAGTACTTTCGCACCATGTACCAGAACGAGAAGCGGAAGCTATCGCAGGGCGGGTCGAGGCCGCAGCCGTCCGCCGTGACCAACCTCAAGAAGGAGGGCTCGGGCTCGAAGGAGAGCCTGCTGTCGCCTGCGAAGAGCAAGGAGAGCCTTGCGTCCAAGTCGCGCGAGAACGTGCTCGTGGGTTCGAAGGACGGAAAACTCGACGCGAAGGATGCGAAGGAGGGGCTGCGGAAGGGACCTGGCGGCGCCGTGCTGACGAAGGCGGGCAGCCTCGGGGCGCTTGGGCCGATCAAGTCGTCCCCAAGCACGGGTGGGTGTGCGCATTCGTGCTCACGCAATGAACCGGCGTTGCCGTGAAGCGGTGGTTGGGGATGTGATTACTGACGCCGAGTCGCTTGTCTCCACAGCCGCGGGGTCGCCGCTCAAATCGAGCCTGGTCGGCAACCCCATGCGTGAGTAGCCGTGCGATTGTTGTCGACTTCTGTTCTTCTGGCTTTGTGTCCGTGTGTATTGTCGGTCCCTGGCGCCTGCCCCCTGCGCGGTGTGTTGGCGTGTGAGCAGACGCATCCACACAGAGCTGCCGGGGTGACACGTGGCGTTTCCCTCGCAGCCATTCAGCGGCGAAACAGCTTTGGGGGCATCTCAGAGACGTCCGAGCGGTCCGTCTCTCGAAAAATCGGCGCGGATTCCGACGAGGAGCTGTGGGTTTATTAGCACACACGGCACGATTCTTTCAGTCGTCCCGTTACTGACACCTCTTGCGAACTATCTGCGCGCAGTTCCGAGAGCGAGGAGGAAATGAGCGACAAGCCGGTCGGTCGCGCACCGCAGGCAAGCAAGAGCGGCACGGGCGGTGTGGGTGGAGCGGCGGCCAAGGGGGTCGGGGCTGCGGCGTCGCTGTCCAAGTCGGTGGACGGCGGTGCCTCCGCACAAACGGAACGCGCGCTCCAAGAGAAGGACCGTCTAGAGCGAAAGAAAATGGAGGACGAGCTCAAGGCGAAGCGCGACAAGTGGCGTGAGGACGCTGAGCGTGCGGACGCTGCGGACAGGGAGGCGCTGCGAAAGGAGCATGAGAACAAGCGCGCGCAGTTGCGGTGCGTTGTTGCTACTGGTGCTAAGTGCTTAATGCAACCTTGCGCGCTCCGTTGTGTTCGCCCGTGCCGTTACTGTGCCGTTACTGATCGCCCTGACTCCGTTGCTTGCCGCCGCAGTAAGCAACTTGAGAGCGAGACGGCGGTTGAGGAGGCAAAGCTGCGCCAAGACAAGGAGTCTAAGCTGAAGCGGGCACGTGACGACGCGGAGAAGTCGCTCAAGGCAGAAGAGGAGCGCATCGCCGCGGAGACAAAGGCCAAGTTGGAGCGCGCGCGTCGCACTGCCACCGAGGACTACGAGAAGCAGCTGGCGGAAATGAAGAAGAGGCTCGAGGCAGAGCACGCGGCGCAGGTGGCGGACGTGCGCGCCAAGTCGTCGCAGCAGGCGCTTGGCGACGTCGAGGCTGCCAATGCGGCGGCGCTGGAGAAGATGCTGTCCGAGCACGCGAAGAAGGTTGAAGAGCTGAAGGCGCAACTGCAGAAGGAACTGGACGCCGTGACGACCGAGGGCTCGGCGAAGCGGCGTGCGCTCGAGTCTGAGAACGAGCGCTCACTCGCGCGCATGCGGGAGGAGCACGCTCGCGTGGTTGAGAGGGAGAAGGAGTCGGCAGCGCAGCAGGCGGCGCCGAAAGACGTCGACGAGCTTGAAGCGCGCGCGAAGGCTCTTAGGGCCGAAGTGGACGCACTCGTTGCACGAAAGGCGTCGCTGGCTGCGGAGATTGAAGAGGTGCGTAGTGGCGATGTGCTCAAGTGACTGACTGTGAATGTGGTCGCAGTGGGGTGGGCCATTGTGTCACGTGCCAGTTGCCTTTGGTTGACCGCCCATCGTCCGCAGGCTTCCAAGCGGCAAACAGCGCCCGCCGGATCAACCGACGCAATTCGGTGCGTTTTCCACATTGCTGCGTTGCAGTGAACCCAGAGTACCGCTGTTGTTGTGCATGCGATTTCTAAGTCTCACCCCCTGCGCAGCGCAAGCACCTCGTCGCTAATCACGTCTCTGGAGGCTGAGCGCGACTCGCTATCGCGGCAGCTGAAGGATGCCCTCGCGTCCGCTTCGGCGGCCAAGGCAGAAGCCGAGTCGATGCGACAGGAGCGCGCCTTCCTTGAGCGAGACCTCGCCCAGCTGCGGCGGCAGTTGGCCCAGTATCAGCAGGAGCTCGAGTCGCGCCCGCGTGCAGGCGAGGATGCGCGCGCCGCGGAGTCGGCGCTGCGTGCGACGATCGAGAGGGAACTGCGGGCCGCGTTTGACGCCGAGCGGAGGGACATTGTGGCACGCATGACGGACGACATTGACCGCGAGCGACGCCTTCGCATCCAAGAGGCCGCCGAGCTGCGTGCGGCCCTGAGCAGGAGTGGGGTGCACGCGGCGGCTGGGGGCGCCTCGATGGGCGAGACCGGGCGAGGGCGTTCGGCAACAACCGACGCGAACGCGACGGCTGTGGGAAATAAGCTGAGCGTCGAGGATCTCGCGGAGGGCGGGAACGCGGACGACAGGAGCGGGGCCGGTCGTTCAAGTGACGAGTGGGTCAAGGTGGAGGACGGGAGTCCAGACAGCTCGGCGGGTGACGACAAGAGGGGTAAGAAGAAAGAAAAGAAGGACGGGCACCGCGAAAAGCCGCGCGAGCGCACGTCGAAGCGGAAGGGAAAGAAGGACCGCCGCCACAAGCGCGCGCGTCGCGAGGCGTTTGGGTCCTCGCAATCGTCCGGTTCGTCCGACTCCGACGCATCGGAGAGCGGCACGGATGCGTCGTCTGTGGACGCGCGGCGGCGGCGGCGGTGGCTGCGGGAGCGCCTCGGCGACATTGGGCGCACGCGCGAGAAGCTCCACCGCGAGCGCGCGCGCATGGCCGCGCAACAGGCGGCGATGCCGTCGGGTGCGTACGGACTCGCAGCTGGCCTTTTCTTCGACGAGTCCGAGTCTTCGGACACGGACGCCCCCGTTGCGGTTCGCCCCGCGCCATACAGGCCGCTATTTCCCGCGGGCGCGGTCGCAGGCGCGGGTGCTCCGCCGTATGCACCTGCACGTGACCTGTACGGGCCTCCCATGCAGCCCTCCGGCGTGCAGCCGCCAACAGTCCCCTCGTCTGCGTCCCTGGCTGCATCGCACGCCGCTGCTACGGCCTCTCGCGCTTACGCCATGTCCAGCATGATGTTGCCGGGATCTCGCCTCGACTCGGACCCGCTCGCCGCCCGCCCGCGCATTGCGACGTCGACGTACGTGCCTGGTGACTACAGGCGGCGCTTGCTCGGCGTGTCCCTCGAAAATGACCCACGAGGTGCATGGAGCCCGCGCGACATTGACTGGGCGAGGGGAGTCGGTGTTTCGCGCGCGGGCGTGGGAACGCGCCCGTACGTGGCCGGTGTGTCGTCGATAGGGTCGCAAGGGTACGGTGGGGGAGTGCGGCCGTTTGTGGCCATGCCAAGCTATATGCAGCCCAGGCCGACAGAGTCTTAGGGCGCGTGTGCGTCGCGCGTTCGCGTGTACATAAGCGGCGTTGTCGAACTTATTGAAAATTTCCGCCAAAGTGTCGGTGACTTGTGCATTCGCCTCAACTTTCTCGTGTACGACCCATTCGAGCGCCTGCCCTATGGCCTGGCGCAGAGCATGCGTCCACACGCACCCCGTGAGGCAAACCACATTCACTCCCACTGTGGCTGTCCGGGACGCGCCGCCTTTCACGTGGCCCACAGCTACAACGAAGCGCAGTGTAACAACCGGCGCAGTGTAATGTCCAGTGGGCACACCGCAACGCACAATACGCACGCCCAACGCAATGCAGTGTAAAAGAAGTGAAATTCAGACACAGAAACCAAGCATGGCAAAGAGCAGCTTTCCAAGCCAAAATAGGAAGTCGGACAGACACGCATAACAACGCACACCCGCACACAGCTGGATGCGTCCCATGGCAAGCGTGTGTGTGTGGGAGTGAGCGTGCGCTTATACGTGGAAGCGCGTCATGTGCTTGCTGGCCTCGTGGACCTCCATCTCCCGCTTGAACTCGTTCAGCTCGCGCTTGATCTCCACCTTGTCTTTCGCCGTCAGCTTTGTCCACGTCTGCACGCAAGTGTGCGTGTGTGCGTGTGTGCGTGTGCGTGTGCGCGTGTGGAAAGGAGTAACGAGTATTGGCTCACTGAACCCGGACAACGCACGACACTTCGCTCGCACGACGCACACCACGTGACAGCCGCAAGCGCACCTTCTCAACCTTGCGGTCGTACTCGCCGGGGGTGAACGTCGTCCCCACATCCACCGTGTCCCTGAAATTGATCAAAATGTTGCGCTCCTCGAGCTCGGCAATCGACGGGCGGCGTTTCATCTGCGGTTGGACAGCGGCTTGCGTGAGCACGTGACAAAAGATGGTTCTAAACGACTGCAGAAAATGCAGACAGTCGCGCGTGTGAGCACGCGTGGACGGCACAGCTGCCTTTTGACAGCTTTATGTCAAAGTACAACCGACCCATCGCACAAGCACCCCACCACACAATGCCAATCCGAACACCATTCGTTCACAAAATATTCTGTCGCTTTCCCACAAAAAGCGCACACATCGGCGCAACGGCCACGCACCGCATTGTTGAGAATGTCGACCGTGTTGGCCCACTTGAGGCTCTCCTGGGACTCAAACAAGTTCGGGCTGACGTCTGCAGTGGCGCCCAAGAGTCAGGCACGGCTTCACAACCGTCATCGCCACAGAAGACAGCTGCACGAAGCCCGAGTCGCTCCCGTCGACCAAAACGACGCAAACCTCGCACACACCACCTCCCAACATCCCAACGGAACTGCCTCTTCCATCGACGGTCGCACACACACACGCCTACGCGCACGTACACGCGCGCGCACACATCCCACAAAGACACTCACTCTGTCCCTTGAGAATGTTGCGCTCGATGAGATCGGTCCGCTCAGGGCGCGTGGCGAGGTGGTTCTGCAGCTTGCGCTCGAGCCGCTCCTGCGCCGCCTGCTTCTCCTCATCCGTAGAGTCTGTTTGCGCGGGAAGCACACGCGGCGGATTAGGACCAGCGGCACGGTCACCGTTTCCAGTAGCAGATAGCGACAACGACAACAACACATCTCTTGTCTCATACGCCGAGTATTGATTTTCCATCGCCACATGACGTTTCTATCAGCTATTCAAGCGTCCAACACATGTTCCCACACGCACCCGCAAAACACAGACCATGCAAGCCCGCAAGGGTACGCCAACACGCGCGTGCACTCACCCGTGACAATATTGCGCTCGACGAGGTTCTTGCGCTCGGGGCGGTTGCCGAGCTTGATGTCAAGCGAGTCGCGCCGCACTTTAATGGCAGGCATGTCCGTGATGACCTCATCTTCCTCGTCGCTGTCGTTGTCGCCGTCGCTCACGTCTTCGCGATCCGACTCCTCAGAGTCTGCGAGCGGCAAAGGGATTGCGTAAGAAATGGCAAGCCGTTGGACGGAATCACATGGGGGCATGTGCGTGTGTGCATGCGTTGCGATGATGGAGTTGGCAGGCTTTGTGAGTGTGTGTGTGTGTGTGTGCGCATGCGTTGCGCTGATGGAGAGAGGGATTTATGAGTGAGTGAGTGAGTGAGTGTATGTGTGTGTGTGTGTGTGGCTGCAGCGACGTGTCTTTGCCCCAGACTGAAGGTGTTCAGACGGTGCTGCATACCGCTTGCAACTGCCTCTTGACGCATGATGTTGCGCGCCACGAGGTCCTGCTTGTCCGCTCGAACCGACAGCCGCCGCGCGACGACTGCACACACACACGCAAAGCACGCAATTTTACGACAACGTAAGGAGGACCATGTGGCATGTAACAGGCCACGAGCATGATCAAACTCGCCGAAATCACATCCGGTTATACTACGCACACTCGCATACACACAGACACACAGATGCACACAGGCACACGCACATTTACACACGTACACACACGCGCACAGACACACACACATTTATACACGTACACACACACATGCACACGCACACACATGCACATGCACACACACGCACACACACACGCACACACACACGCAAGCACACGCACCCTTCGACTGCTCGCTGAATTTGTCGCCCCGCAGGCTCTTGCGGTAGGCCTCGTCGCAGGCAAAGCACACCTTGAACTTCTCGCCCTCGGGGTCAGGCGTGCCGTTCGGATTGAGACGCACTACGCACGAGCAATGCGTGGAGCAAAACACATTCTGACAGCTGCGACGGCACGCGGGGGACGTCAGCACACGCTGCCCGTCACGACGCGACCAAGTCGCTTGCCCGCATCAGTAGATTATGGGCGCGAAGGATGAGACGAAAATAACGTACAGGTCACACATATAATACACGTGCGCAAAGGCGCGTACACGCACCAGCGGCACGTGACTTTCTTGTCGAAGAAGCCAAGGGCGACGTGGCACGAGGGGAGTGCGCAGTGGTCCGCGAGGCTGCTGTCCTTCTTAAACACGTTCAGCACGCGCATAGCAGCGGAGGGAGGAGTTCGGATGCCCGTCGCGTTCTCGCGCATTCGAGCAAGGGACCCTGGCCCGCCACGCACGCACACGCACGCCGTTGCTGACTGCCCCTCTGCAGCCGCCTTCAGCAGAAAAACACACCGCGAGGAATGGAAAGGTGACTGCGCACAGCAGCGACAGGGGTTAATCACTCGCAATCTGCGTGCCGTTCGCAAGCTTCATCGCCTGACGACCCACCTACAAAGCGAGTGGGATGCGCCCAACACAGTCCAGTGCATGTCGAACGCACGAGCACACTCAATGAAAGGACAGCGAGAGAGAGAGAGAGAGAGACAGAGAGGAGAGAGAGTGTGTGTGTGTTGTCGGCCAAAACAGCCACCCTCATGACACGCAATTAGGGGCGAAACAAATGTTTATTACGCCATACAAAATGTACCGTCGCTGATTTATTTTGCGTTGCGAGGAAAGGGGGCGTGTGTGGTCGGCAATTAAACTGGACATTGGCTCGCAATTTCGATCACAAATCGCCCATTTTTCAATTTGCGAGCCACCCTACTCTTAGTCGCAACACAAGACTGGGGGCAGTCTAATATTAGACTAGTAGCCAGATATGGATAGACCCCGCAGCACGTGGAGGCTTCACTGCGCGCGCGCACACACACACACACACACACAACTCTCACTTACTCACTCACCACACTGTGTTTGAAAGTGCGAACACTAGCGACGTCCACGCACGAGCTTAGCGAGTCTACAAGTGCATGTGTGCGTGAAGATGAAGCCCGGGGCGTCCTCACCCGTCGGCGATGGCCTCGCGAAGGCGGGCGCTGTCGGTAAGGTCAAAAAATTCTTCAAGAAGGGAAAGCGGAAGGAGATGGACGCGAAAACGAACAAGTCCAAGCGAAGTGGGCACGCGTCAGGGGATGCAAGCGGCGATGTTGCGTCGAACGGCGAGAAGAGTGGTGTGGTCGTGGCTGTGAAGGTGGACGGGTCAAACGGCGGGACGAAGGAGGGCGCCGCGCGGGGTGTGCTCAAAGGGAAGCGCAAGGGTGTGTCCAAACCACGTGACAAGATGCCGCCTGTGCGACTGCCGAAACAACCGCAGGAGATATCGTCCAACTGGAAGGCGCTGATGGCGGTGGGTCCTTCTGTGGGGTCCTGTGTGCGGCGGATGCATTGCGGCGAACGTGGCACTTTGGCGTGTATCTTCGTTGAGTGCCTCGCGGGGCGTGTGGTGCGTGTGTCTTCTCAATTCAACCCGCGCCGTGAGGCAGTCCATGCAGCCGTTGTGTGACATATAGCGGCCATTTCGCCTCGTTGTGCATGTGTGGTGTAACTCGTGGTTCGTTTTTGCTAAAGCGGGGATGCCATTGACAGCAATTGCCGCATTCGGACAAGAAGAGGAAACGAAGTGCTTCCGAGTCGCATGGCGCAAGTCATCCGAAGAAGCCGCGAGGCGAAACGTAAGCGGAGTTTAAACTGTGTCACGTGCTCTTGTGTGGGATAGGTGCATGTGCGTGCCTGCATTGCGCACTGTGGCACGGTGACTGTCGTCTGCGCCCACGTAACGCGTTACTGACGGCCTTCCCTTCGTCCGACTGCGACAGTGCGGCCGATGCGAAGGACGCCAGCGACGCCTCACGTGACATTTGGTTTGACGGCGTTGATCCCGCCGACATTGCGGCGGCGGAAGGCGTGGATGTTGCGGTCGTCGCGCGCCGCATGGGCCTTGCGACGGGCAAAGAAAAGGGGGCCGCCGCGGGTGCAGCAGGGACTGCCGTTGGTCCACAGGCTGCTGCGGGCGGCGCAGAGGGCGCGGGGCGGTCCGACGGGGACGTGCTTGTGCGGACGTCGTTCGCTCGGCTTATCACGGGGCACGTGACCGAGTGGGTGTTCGTCTCTGCCTCTGTCTCAAGTTTGTATCGTGCACGCACGATGACACGCACTTCCGCCTTCGCATTTTCCTTCTCTCTTGTCTGCTGATCTGCCACTCTGGACTCGCTGTTACTTCCGTTCTCTTCTCACCCCTCGGCGTCGTGTGTAGGCCGACAAAGTTTGTGGCGATGGACTGCGAAATGGTGGGCGTGGGCGAGGGCGGCGACCGCAGTGCCCTTGCGCGGTGCTCCATCGTCAACCAGCACGGTCACGTGCTCTACGACAAGTACGTCAAGACGATCGAAAAAGTGACCGACTACCGCACTGACGTCAGTGGCGTCACAAAAAAGCACATGCAGAGCGGTGGGTTGTGGGGTGTGCTTTGCGTCCTCTTTGATGCCGTATGTGTTTGTGCGCATGCCCTATGTCCTTACGCATAATGTGTGCGCCGAGTGCCGCATCCCTCTGCCTGGAACTCAATGCGGCCCATACCAACAGCGGTCGATTTCACGACGGTGCAATCGGAGGTCGCAGAGCTGCTGAAGGGGCGCGTTCTCGTAGGCCACGCGCTGCACAACGACCTCGCCGTCCTCTTTCTGTCTCACCCGCGCAAGCACATACGGGACACGTCGACGTACAAGCCGTTCCGGGCGCTCTCGAGGGGCCGCGCGCCCGCACTCAAGCGCCTTGCGTCCGACATTCTCAAGCTGGACATCCAGGAAGGAGAACACGACTCGGTGTGTGCATATGAACGCGTGTGTGCGTTGTGTGTGAGTGAGTGTGTGTGTGTGTGTGTGTGTGTGGGTGTGTGTGTGTGTGTTGTGTGTGTTGTGTGTGTGTGTGTGTGTGTGTGAGTGTGAGTGTGTGTGTATGTGTGTGTGTGTTTGACAGGAGTCAATGAGGCCATTATCGCATACGTCTATTGTGCAAGCTTCTTCCGAGTGCTGTTCTATGCCGCCTCCTCACTGCCCATGTTCCCCATTCCAGGTGATCGACGCGCGCGTTGCCATGGCACTCTATCGGCACCACGCGAAAGAATGGGAGGCGTCCATAAGGGAGAAATTCCTCGCGGGCGGTGCGCGTGCGTCGGCAAAGCGAGCCGCGTCTCAGGACTCTGCGCCCAGCTCGAAAGACAACCCGGCAGCAAGCGGCGCGGGCGTTGTGGGCGGTATGAAGGCCCAAAAGTCCGTTGCTCAAGGTGCTGCGGCGTCGGGCACGGAGGGAATGGGGAAGAAAAAGACGGAGGGTAGCGTAACGAACCAGCGACGACGTTACTACAACAAGATCAATCAGCGGCGGCGATGAGGGGACATAAAAGTACACTCCACACAATTGCCGCGCTTGCATTGCGGTTGGGCGTTACTTGGACGGCATTACTCGCATGCGTGCCGTGTCACAAAGTGTGCATGTGGGAGCACTCGCTTTCTTTCATTAGGTTGCCCCCGCCCGGCGGCCGCCCCCGAAACGCAACTCAATACGACGAGAACGGCGCCGGTCTGTCCGGATCGAAGCCCTCCGCGAACGACATTGACTTGTTGCTCTCGAGGATCGCCTCCACCCGCGCAGCTACCGGCGCACACGCACACACGCGCACGCTGGAGGCTGCTGCACCGCAGCTGGGGGCAAAACGCACGTCCCGCTCGTCCGCACTATCGCACACGACGGCGCACTTATCGCCGCACCGGGTCTTGAGATAGGACGACGGGCTCCATCCAGCCTCGGCCACGCCCACGGGCGGAGGCACAGCACTGCGCAACGGGCGGTTAAGCCGGTCCGCAATTGCAGAAAGCTCGCCTCTCGTCATTGGATTGCGGCATAGACAGACGAGATCCGCCGCCAGCGCAACCGGCCACGCAGAGCCACGCGTGCCTGGGGATTCGCTGTCCCCACCCGGGACGAGTTGATGTATCGAAGGCATCTCATCGACGCAGCACACCTTGTCGCGGCTGTCCACGCAAGAGAACGCAAAGCCGAGGGACGACGCCACTTCGGCGGTCGATTCCGCAGCGCATTCGAGAGCCTCGCACAGCGCAGTCGCACCGGCGGACGTCAACAGGTTGCCGGCCAAATACACGAGCCTCACGGGCAGCGCATGGGCGCATGCCGCGACATCGCCCCTTCGCGCAGCGTCCCGCAACCGCTCAGCGCGACCGCGAAGCCCACGCGCAACGACCGCACACCCCTCGTTCCCCAGACGGTTTTCGGAGAGGTCGAGCGAAAGAAGCGGGGCGCACGTGTTCGACAGCGCCGTCGCGAATGCGTCTGAGAAGCCCTCGCGGCCCAGCGCACACGCCGCAGCGCACAGGCGCTCAATGTGGCGAGAACGCGCGAGAAAACCGGCGATGGCTGCGACGCCGGACGATCCGAGCACCGAAATGTTGGAAATGTCCAGACACGAAACCCGCGAGGCAGCAAGGGCATCCAACAGCGCCGCCGCCGACTCGGGGTCCGACTCAACGCCACGGAGGCACAGCACGCGCAAATTCATCGGAGACGAGGCGATGCGAGACGCCAAAATCTCCTCTACCTCAACAGCAGGCGGGACGACCAGGTTCGTCAGGCGCGACGCCAGTGACCCCTCGACGACCTCGCCAGGCGCAGGGAACAGTGCGTTCGCAAACGCCTCGCAGGCCCCCTCCACGTGAATGGCAAGCGAGAAGGGTGCCGTGCCGCTGCAGCGCGCCGAGAGAAGATCGCGGAGGTCCCGCGCAGTCCGTTCGCTCGCGTGCCCGAAGCGAAGATCGAGCAGGCGAAGCGCGCCGAGCTGTTCCGGCGTGAAAGACGCGAGAGCTTTGAACATTGACCCGCTGATGCCGTGCGAGTCGTCGACCACGAGACACTCGAGCGCGCGCATGCGGGAGACAAGGCTGGCAAAAGAGGGACAGAGGAGTTCCTGGCGCATGTAGCTCTGCAGGCCGCACAGGGAGAGGGAACGCAGGTGCGAGGGCACACACGGCAGCTCGAGGGACTCGGGCACTTCAGCGTCGCCAACACGCCAGTCGGCCAACTCCAAGTCTCGAAGGGTGTCGCTCACCGCCCGCACGGCCACATCCACGCCCTCCCGCGAAATGCTGCGCACGTGACGGAGCCTCAATCGCTCGACGCGCAGCGGTCGCAATAACTGCGTGAAAAATGGCGGCGAAAGAGCAATGCGCAAGAGGGCGTGCGCGTGGAGAGCAAGAAATTGCACTCCTCCCTTCTCCGCCACGTCGCCCAGCACAGCCGCAGTGGCGGTGTCGTCCGGAGAACATCGCGGCCACCTCACCCGTGCGCCATCGAGAACAGAGGGGCACACGCGTCCAAACCACACCGACGCGGCCGGCATGGGAGCCTCCAGCGCACGCGCAACCGCCGTTCGTAGTGCAGTGGCACGGGCGGAATCGGCCGTGGATGAAGTGTCCCTCGGCGCGGCATAGAGGGAGCCTTCGTCATCGTCCCAACGCGTGCAGCCGCGTTCATGTCGTTCGGTGAGGGGTGCGGCGGAGAGTGGACTCTGGCCCGCAAGGCGTCGGTACGCCGCAAGCCACGCACGCCGGAAGTCCGCGCGTCGTGGGTTGCATTGCGCATCTGTGACAGGGAGTGTGAGGAGGGGACGTTATTTGTCCGGCAGCGGACGAAGAGCGTAATCGAATTGTTCGGGCGTGCACGTGGTGTGTGTATGTGTGTGCGTTATGTGTGTGTGTGTGTATGTGCGTGTATGTGTGTGTGCATGTGTGTGAGAGAGAGAGAGAGAGAGAGAGAGAGTGTGTGTGTGTGTGTGTGTGTGCGTGTGTGTGTGGTGTGTGTGTGTGTATGTGTGTGTATGGTGCGTGCGGCACGGGATAACGAAAGCGTGCGTGTGTCTGAATGCCTCGAATGATGCCGTGTGTTCCACGAACCTCTCTCGCGCCAATACGCCTCCAAAGCGGACGGCGCAATCCGCTCGAGAAAACTACCGGTCGCATTGCAAGCAGACAACGCTGCATATGAGAACGGCGCAAGCCACGGAAGGACTTGGATTAATGAGCCGAACAAACGCACCGATTGGCGTATGTGCTCACCCGAGAGGGGCACCTGGAGCGGGTCCGTTTCCGCGATCGCAATAACAGCCACCAGCGCGCGGTCGAAGAGCGACGATAAAGACCCCTCGCCTGCATGGTCGTCATGCAATCTTTCGTCTCTGCGCAATGTGGAAACAAGGGAACGCTGCATCTTCTGAGCGAAAACTCGGGACAAAGGGCTCTAAGGGCCTTGAGGACGATCGCACAGCCAAGCGCCGTTGCCAACAACAGTTTCAAACTGGCGCCTGAGTAACAAAGTAACACACAGTAATACTCGAGTAACAGTAATTCGCATACGGGGTATTTGTAGTTACAGTCGCCTGACGAATCGCCAGCCAACCAACGCAGTGCCAAAATAAGCCGCGAGTGCACACACACGCACACAGCTGTTCTCGGTTCCAGCAACTCTCCGAAGCAACGAGGCCCCTCTGCCGCACGCTCTGCTCCAGTGAGAGTCGCTGTCTGCGACTGTGCGCACCATGGCGCCGTCGCCGGATGACCCACACTCCGGTGAGTGGCTGTGTGGGTGGTGACCCGATCTGTCCGGGTGTGCAGCGTTGTGTGTGTGAGTGTATGTGTGTGGCCTACGTGCCTGTGTGCCTTCGCTCACACGTGCTGATTTCTATTTTGTGCGAAGCAACGCTTTCCGAGCGACATTTCCAGAAGTTGGAACGCTTTCGCGCCATAATTTCCCGCGGTTGCATATCGGACGACGACGTGCGCATTGAAGAGGAGGAAAATGGCAACGAAAGCGCGCCTTGCAAGGACTGTGTCTTGACTGAATCGGTGCGTTGTGCGCGAGGGCCAATCTGTCTCCCGGGGCTGCAGTCCATTCGTCAGCTCGCACTGCTTTTGATTATGGGGTCGTTCTGCATTCGCTCTTTTGTGTGTGCGTGTGCGTACATATGTGCGTGTGTGTGCGTGTGCGTGTGCGTGTGCGTGTGCGTGTGCGTGTGCGTGCGTGTGCGTGCGTACGTCTTGCACATGCGTGTGTTCTCATTCGAATTATCCCGACGAATCAGGAGCGCGCATTCTGCGACGATGCGTGCATGCTGCGCTACCTGCGTGCGCGCGACTGGAGCGTGCGACGGGGCGCCGCCATGCTCCGTGAGACGCTCTTTTGGCGAAGGGACTTTGGCGTCGAGAAGCTCCGCGCGACGGACCCCGCCATCCGCAGCTGCATCGACATGGGCAAGATGTACGTGCACGGCTACGACGCACAGGGACGCGCCGTGTGCGTGATGCGCGTGCATACTGCGCCGGACCCCCACGAGAACGCCGACAAGCTGCGATTCATGGTGTTCACGATGGAGATGGCCATCCGCGCGCTGGATGCGCGGGCGGGCGTCGAGTCGATGACGTGGCTGGTGTGTCTGGACGGCTACAACCTCCGTTACAACGGCGACGTGCGCTTTGCGCTCGAATTGCTGAGCGTTCTGCAGAACCACTACCCCGAGCGGCTGGGTCACGTGATCATGGTGGATGCGCCGTGGGTGTTTCGGATGGCGTGGAATACGCTGTGGCCGTTCATCAACGAGAAGACGCAGCGCAAGATTGCGTTCGTCACGCGGCCGGGGGAGCGCGAGGCCATCTCTCAGTACTTTTCGGACCTCGGGCAGGTCGAGCGGCTGTTTGGCGGCGACAGCGACTACGTGTTTGACGCGGACGAATATGTGCGCGCGCTCCAGGAGCAGCTCGAAAACCGCGATCCGCGCGCGCCCTTTGCGCCGTTTCACCCGCGAAGACAGGCGCAGGAAGCCGTGGAGAAATGAATGGCCGCGCGGTTTGTCAAATGGCGCTGTGCGGTCAAAATTCTCGCTGTCGATTTCGCGAACACGCGTTCATCGTAGTATGGGGCCTCGAATCGTTTCGTTGTCCTCTGTGTGTGCATGTGTGCATGTGATGCATATCTATATACACCTGCACATGTACTTGCGTGTGCGCGGGTGCGTGCAATTATACGCGCGCGCGCGTGTGTGTGTGTGTGTGTGTGTGTGTGCGTGCGTGCGTGCGTGTGTGTGTGTGTGCGTGTGTGTGTTTGTGTGTGTGTGTGTGTGATGTTGTGTGTGCGTGTGTGCGTGTGTGCGTGCGTGCGTGCGCGTTGAAGCCGCGTGCACGTTGTATGCAAGACCCTTACTGCTCACCGCCCTCTTCACTGAATCAGGCCTCTCGCCTCCAGCCACTCCTTCGCCTCCCAAGCGCCCTCGTCCACCGCCGCACTCCGGATCATCGCAATGCCCCTTTCCTCGTCACGTGGCACTCCGCTTCCGTAGCAGAGACAGTGGCCGAACATGAACATGGACCCAAAGTGGCCCATCGCCGCAGCCCTCTCCCACTGCGCCGCGCTCTCGGGTCCACTCTCCTGGAAGCGGAAGCGCAGGATCAAGCCCAAGTAGTGCGCACCGACGGCACACGCGCCCTCCGCCGAAGCCATAAAGGACGCGTGCGCCTGTCTGTGCTCTCGCGGTGTGACATAGCCCCAATAGTGTCGAACGCCCCTCTCAAACGCGTGCACGGGGTCGTGCGCGCTCTCGTCGCAAGAGTGGTGAGTCGCCGTACGCAAAGCCAACTCGTGCCGTTGCACTTCCTGGCTTGTCGCCGTACGCAAAGCCAACTCGTGCCGTTGCACTTCCTCGCGATCGAAAGGGCCGCCCCACCTGTGAATGTTGAGCACGCAGAGGTACAAGCGTGCGCGCTCCTTCTCCACTTCGCTCGAACTGTCGTCCGCGAGTGTCTCGTTAAAAAGCATCCGCGCACGTCTGAATTCAAACGGAGCAAAGTGAAACGCCCTCAACGCGCACTCAAAGTGTTTCAGCACGAGCCTTCGCGCGGGAATGCACGCGTTGACCTCTTCGCGGAAAGAGGCGTCGTCCAAGTACTTGCGAGTGCTCGTTCGCGACAGGCGGTACACCCGCTCGGGGCGAAGGATACAGAAGAGCCGGCGGCACGTGGCGGCCAGCGCGCCCTTCTCGTCGTTTGTCAGATGTCGCAACACGTGGACGGCAATTACCTCTGGAGGAAGTGTGTCGATGTTCGGGGCGATCGAAAGCGAGTTGTAGGCGTCGGCGGCAGGGGAAGCGCCGTTGTGCTCAAGCGTCTCAGGGGAAGCGTCGTCGTGCTCCAGTGCCTCGCCGTATGAAAGCGAGTGGAGGGCGCCTGGCACTAGAGAGGCGCCGTCGTGCTCCGCTGCCTCGCTGTTTGGGGTCCTCGCAAGCGAGCGGAAGGCGCCTGACTCTAGAGAAGCGCCGTCGTGTTCAAGCGCCTCAGGGGAAGCGGCGTCGTGCTCCAGTGCCTCGCCGTATGAAAGCGAGTGGAAGGCGCCTGACACTGCAGCATGAGAAGCGCCGTCGTGTTCAAGCGAAGCGCCATCGCATTCGAGCGTCTCCATCTTTGCGGCGTTCGCAAGCGCGTTGGACGCGCCTACCGCACGGGGAGCAACATCTTGCTTGGGAGCCTCGTGGTTTGGGACGACCGGGGGCAAGTTGAAGGGTTCCGCCGGCGCAGGGGAACGGGCGCCGTCGTGTTCGCGAGCCTCAGAGTTAGACTTGATCGAAGGCGACTTGAGCGTGTTTGCCGCAGAATCGTGCTTCAGAGTCTCAAGACCGGAAGCGCCGTTGTGTCCGGGAGCCGTCTCGCTCTTTGGGGTGCTCGGAAGCGTGTCGAAGGCAGGAGGGGGAGCGCCGCAGTGTTCGTGAGTCTCACTTGGGGCGATCGAAGGGGAGTTGAGGGACTCCACCGCAGTGGAGGTGTCATTGTGTTTGCGAGCCGTGCATGGGAGGACCGAGACTGTCGCGTGCCAGCGGCGCGTGGATAACTGACAGCGAAAGCCGAACAGGAGCACAGAATAGCATGACAGTCGCCTGTCGAAGCGATGCATTCGGGGCGGCTGCAGGGGGCGGTTGCAGGAGGAGTGAAGGGGAGTTGTGTGTGCGTGTGTGTGCGGAGTGTGTGAGAGTCTATGCAGACTGCACGAAGCGTTTTGTAACATGCCGAACCTATTGCAGATTCAGGTGGGGGTGGGGTGGACGGTAGTTGCGTTGCCGGTTACTGTGTCAGGTGATAACAGTCCGGGTAACCTGACGCGCGGTCGCTTCTTTGAGTCCGCGTTTACTGTATATTCTGAATTGAAAAAAACAACGGAACCGGGTCACGCCACCTTGTTCTGCGCACAGGCCACAAATAAGCCTCGTGGGAAGCACGCACGCAGTGACGCCAGCACACAACGACAGGCGTCAACAACAGCACGCAATCGCATGCACGGAGAGCCACAGACAGACCGAATGAACAGCGTCACTGCAACACGGCATACACTCATTGGGGCCACGGCACAACATGCAACGGCACGTTCCGAGCACACACACTCACCTTCGTCTTGGTCTTGCCTGGCGCAGCAGCCACTGTTTCCACGGCAGCGACTGCCTTGCTCTTCTTCGACCCGTCTTTGGAGGGCGCCGAGTCGGCGTCCTTCTTCCCGCCTTTTCGCGCGTCTGCCGCGCCATTCTCCGCCCCTTTCGGAGTTGCCACCGCGACGACCAGCTCGCCAGCATCCGCCTTGCTCTTCTTCTTCTTCGGTTCGTCGATGGGCGCGCCTGCCTTCGCAGGAAGCGGAGCAGCGACCGCCACAACGTCACCCGCGCCATCATCGTCCTCGCGCGCCCGCTTTCCCTTGCCCTTACTCTTCTTTTCCTTCGCCCCGTTCGCAAGCGGCGCCGCAGCTACAGACTCGTAGCCGTCAGCGTCGTCCACCGTCGCGACGTCCGCCCGTTGAGACGCGACTTCCTTCTCGCGCTTCTCCTTTTTCTCCTTCTTTGGCCGCTTTGTCACGTGCCCTTCCGACGCCTCCGCCGCCGCCGCTTCCTCGTCTCCGTCCCTGTCTTTCCTCTTCTTTCGCTTGGCGGAGTCCGGCACGACTTCGGTCGCAGGTGACGCCGAATTGACGTCACCAGGGCCCGACTGCCGCAGTCCCGTGTTCTCGCCCAGCAGTGAGCCTGAGATGGCGAGCACGTCGTTGACCGTCTCCAGTCTGCGTAACGCCAAGGGATTCATCAGCAAAACGCGATCGCCGGGACGCGCGTTTTGTGAGGGGCCCGCGCATTGACAGAAGACAAAAAAAACAAAAGTCGCACACACACATATATTTACAGTGGGTTTGTGGGCAGGCGATGTGCCAAAGTGACTCGAGGCCGTCAAGACGACAGACTGAAAGAGGAAGCACAAACGCACCTTGTGACAGTGAAGGCGACCTCCGCGCCCACGTTGATGACGCCGTTGCCCGGCGACGCGTTGTCATACCAACAGCCGAGGCCGTCGTCGAACACAATGTCGTTGCGCATCGCCTCCTTCGGCACGGACGCGTTGAACACGCCGAACACGAGCATGCCGATATAGTCCACGCCAATCTTGTTCACGGTGCCCACTGCGCAAAGGGAAAAAAGGCGCGAAGGCGCGGGTGAGTGCGCGTGTCCGTACGGGCGTACGACATGTGCTGCTGCGAGTGAGCGCACCAGCCGCACGCGTGGCGAACGAGACGAGAGAGGCGATGAAATAGCGCACGACATTGAACCACTGCCATAGGCGACACATTCACATCCATCAGCGAAGAAGGGCCACAGCACAACCCATCCCTTGTCTGCCACACACAGACAAACCGCGCTCTCACCAAGGCGCTTGCCCACGACGGGCGTGAAGATGGTCATCTTGACGCCCACGTGGAAGTGGATGTGAGGATATTCGGCAATGATGGTCCCGCACTTCTGCAACAGGTGCACGTCGTGGTACGCAAGCACGATGCCGCCCAAATCTTCAGAGTATCTGCGTTGCGAATGTGGACGAAGTACGCATGCCAGTAAGGGAGGGACACACAAACATTATTCACATATCAATTGTGTGTGTGTGTGTGCGTGTGTGTGTGTGTGTGTGTGTGTGTGTGTGTGTGTGTGTGTGTGTGTGTGTGTGTGTGTGTGTGTGCGTGTGTGTGTGCGCGCGCTCGTGTGCGTGTGTTTGGGAGAGACAATTGCACTCCCACGATACAAAGACGCGCGGAAATGAAACAGTATAATCGCGCGTGCGACAAGACATCGTGAATGGGCTCGCTTGAGTTCTCTTTCAACAGATAGCACAAAGTACCGCATGAGATGCGCGTTGAGAAACTCGTCGACGCCCGCCCCGATCCGCCCAATATACCGAGGCAGGAGGGGTACATAAATCTTCGCGGCAACTTCTTTGAAGACCGCCACGTCGAAGTCGAGGGCCGGTCGCTCCATTCGAGCTGTGTGGCCCGGCCACGACCCCCGCGATGTGTGTGTGCGATGTGTGTGAGTGATGTGTGCGTGCAGCTCCGGGGAAGCAGCGCGAGTGACCGCTGCAGCAGGAAGAGGAGAGAGCGACAGACCCCGTGAGCAGTGCGTGCAGCGACCCCAAGCGACAACACAAGCGGGTGAGGATGTGTTTTGTAACTTGCTCAGGGTGGGAACACGTGCAAGTCCGAGGTGGGGGCAGAACCGCTGATCCCAATTCTATTTATGGAAACTGGACATCCGGACATTTTTGTTTCATAAGTGGAAATTTCCGTTTTGGCGCGCACTTGTGTTCGCCAACGCGCGAGTGTAACGGGCGATCACCTAGCGATTTGCACATACGTTATCAATCACACACACCGTGTGCACACGCACGCACGCACGCACGCACACGCACGCGCGCACGCACGCACACACGCATACGCGCACTCGTGCGCGCAGGAAATACGACCGAAGGAGAAGGGACATTTGCTCTCGCCAGTCTCACATGTGCATCGCGCGGGACTGTTAGGGCGTTGCCTCGCCGTTTTTTTTAACATGGCGGACCGTGGCGGTTCAACTGTGGCCGTGGATTCCGGAGGTGCGTTCGAATGTGGCGCTCGTTCGTGTGTGAAAAAAGCAGCCGCGGTCTGTGTTCCAGTGTTGAGTTCATAATGTCTGCGACTGCATTTGTGGGTGTATGCCTGCGTGTGTGTATATGCGCGCGCGCGCGTGTGTGTGTGCGTGTGTGTGTGTGTGGACGTGTCTTGCCGTGTATGCATGAGTTCCCAAGTGCTTGCGCGGATGTGTGTGTGTGTGTGTGTGTGTGTGTGTGTGTGTGTGTGTGTGTGTGTGTGTGTCTGTGTGTGTCTGTGTGTGTGTGTCTGTGTGTGCGTGCGTGTGCGTGTGCGTGTGCGTATGTGTGTGTGTGTGCATGTGAGTCTTGGCGTGAGTCTTGGCGTGATTGAAGTTTGACATGCATTCCCTCACCCCGCAGAACTGCTGTTTTCTGTGCTGCGCTACCTTGAGTCGCTGAGATGCGATGGCGCCGTGCGTGCGCTCGCTGAGCACGCCGAGACACGCGGGCTTCTGCCTTGTCGCTATGGCCCGAACGGAGTGCAACGCCAGCAGACATTCGAAGAGATGGTGGGTGCCATTTCTGTTGACTCCCTACTTCTTCGCTACCGAACACGATCATGCACGCGCACGCATAACGCTCTCTCCGTTGAGTCAACGGACAGTCGCTTATGATCTGAGCCGATCGGCCACTTGTCTCCCATCTCGCCGTGCATTCAGTGCGCTGTATTTCAGCGTGCAATACTCGTGTCGGCGCGATGTCTGACCCCTGCCACCCACATCCACCCACACCCACACCCACACAAACGCAACACTCTAGCGTGCGTCGAAGCCCCACATTCGCGAAGACCACCTTCAGCGTCTTGTCCAGTCGCTCTTGCAGGCAGCCGAGTCGTCCCGCGCCCTTAAGCTCGGCATCAGCACGCTCTTGGGATCAGGGTCACTCTCCCTCGCCGGGGGACTCGGATCGCTCACAAGCAGCAGCCGCCGTCTCGCCATCGACAACTCTGTCGGCGTGACGACGTCCGTGGCGGCGGCCCTGCGCGCCGGGCCGCGTGTTCCGCGCCAGCCACTTCATCGCCTCGCGCTCACGTCGCAATATGTGGGCGCGCGCGCACAACACTTGTTGCTGCGCAATGCCATTCGTACGCGCCTGCGGACGGCGAGTGCGACTGTGGGTCACCTGTCGCCCGTGTACTCTGCCACGCACGACCTCTCCGGTCGCATCTACACCGCGGCCGACGACGCCATCATCAAGGTGTGGTGTGCCGAGAGCGGCCGCTTGCTCGGTGCCCTGCGCGCGCACGTCAACGCGATATCGGACATTGCGGTGGACCCCGAGGGCCGGTTCCTCGTCAGCTGCGGCCTCGATAAGACGGTGCGCGTGTGGGACTTGGACAGCGGGTCCAACGACTCCGTCATACTGGGCCACACGGGGACGCCGAACTTTTCCGTGTTCTCCCCGCAGCACGGCCCCATCGCACGCATCGTGTCGTCCGGCGACGACGGGACGGTGCGCGTGTGGCGCTTTGTTCGCGAGACGGGTCAGCTCATCGATCCCCCGGATGTCATCGACGTGCGCGTGGGTGTGCGCGACAAGATCAAGGCCATGGCACTGAGCCCGGGAGGCGCCTTTGCCGTCGTTGGCTGCGCCAAGTTTGTCAAGGTCGTGCGGCTGGAGCCTTCGCCCGTCGCTGAGATTGCGTCGCTCGAGGGTCACGCGGCGCTTGTGACGGACGTCGAGTTTTGCCCCAGCGACGTGTGCACGATTGCGTCTGGCTCCCTGGACGGTACCGCGCGCGTGTGGCGGTGGCGCGATGGCGCGTGGATGTCGACTGTGTGCGACACATCCGAGAATCAGGGCATTGAGCCCGAGGGCGACCTGCTTCCACTGCGCCGCGGCCAAGCGCGCGCGGACGCCGTGCCGAACCCGTCACCCGCCACGCAGCGCATTATTCCTGTGGGCGTGCGCGGTGCCGCGGAGGGCGCTCGTGCGAATGTGCCCCTCGCACCTGTGGGTGGTGCGTCGGTGGGTGTGACCGAAGGGGACGCTTCGGCCGCTGCACATGAGGAAGGCGGCGGCAACGAGGGCGCGCCGAGCGAGAAGATGAAGGGCGTGTGCATGATGCGGTGGACGGGGTGCGGGCAGTACCTGTGCGTCGCGTCGGGTGACAACCTCATTCGCGTGTATGCGAAGAACGGCAGGCTACTTCGGCTGATTCGTGGCCACCGCGAGCCGGCGTTTGTGCTCGAGCGCCATCCCACCGACCCCGCCCTCATGCTGTCCGCGGGAAACGACGGATGGTTGTGCGTGTGGGACGTAACGACCGGTGTGCGCCTCTCGGCAAATTACGCGCATGTTCCAGAGGTAAACACGCCCGCGCCCGTGCTCGCGTTGCACTGGGCGCCCGACGGCCTTGGCTTTGTCGCGGCGGACTCTTACGGCTACGTGCGCATGTTCGATTGCCGCGAGGAGGTGGAGGCGCGCACACGCTTGCCCACGGCGCAGTTCCTGGAGTCCGAGCGGCGGCAGCTTGTGCGTGACGCCAACTTCGTGGTAATCGACGAGCATACGCAGCGCTATCCCCACCTCACCGAGCCCGGCCTGGTGTGCGACCTCGAGGGCCTGCCGCACCCTCCCCACCTGCAGTGGGGCACTGCTCGTCTCATGGACATTCCCCGGCGCCCCGCGGATCCGGACATCCTCGCCGCTGCTGCGAAGGCAAAGGCGGCACTGCAGGCGGCCGAAATCGACGCTTATAACGACGCCTCGCGGCCGCGCGCAGCCGCCGGACCCAAGGGAAAGGGCGCTGTTGACGAGGCTCAGGCGAAGAAGGCGAAGAAGACGGCCGGCAGGGGACGCGGGGCGCGTGGCGAGGGTCGAAGTGCACGCAGCGCCCCGAGCGTTGCGGACGATGCGCTCGACGACGACGAGGAAAGCGAGGACGAAAGCGACGACGCGTTTGACGTGCCCTCGGAAGACGACGAGTCGGACTTTCATGTGAGCGACGGGGAAGCGAGGAGTGCGACGCGTGGCAGCCGTCGGTCGAAGCGGCGGCCAAGGCGGAAGCGGCGCGTTCTCCGTGGGTTTGTGGGATCGCACGCCATACTCGGAACCGATTCTGAGGGCGAGCTCGAGGAGGAAGAATCGGAGGAGGAGATGAGCACGAGCGACAGCGGCGAGGACCCGGATGTTCAGGAGGGGCGGAGGGGACGTCGAAAGCGGAGGGCGAGTGGGAGCGGCGGGGACGGGGGCGGCAGTCGTCGCGGCACCGCGCGGGGGGGTCGCAGCGGTGGCACAGCGCGCGGTGGACGGAGCGCACGTGCAGATGGCCCCGCATACCCCAGCGAGTACTTGCCACCGGCGTGGATCACCGGCGACCATCCGGGGGAGCGGCGCTACGTCCCCCAGGTCGGCGATGCCGTGGTGTATTTGCGGCGCGGTCACGTGGCCTACCTCGCCGCACTCGCTGCCGACGGCGCGACCGATAAGGCTGGCGAGGAACCGCCGGATTGGTTTCCGCACGTGAAGCGCTGCACCGTCCGTGCCGTGCGGTACGACGTGGGCCCTCCCACGCGCTGCCACTTGGAGCTCTCGTGTCCGATGGAGAATTCGCCCCCATTTGAGCTCCGCGTGAGCTTCCGCGACACGGAGGGCACTTGCGATTTCGTCGTTCTCGAGTCGCGCTTTGACGCGGCAAAGGGGAGCCGGGCACTACGAGTGGGCTCCGCCGTGCGTGTATGGCCGCGCACCGGTGGGGGTGTCGCGAGCGGTCATGTGGTCGGGGTTGCGGAGGGAATCGACGAGGACCCGTGGGACAGCGTGAAAGTGCGGTGCGCCGACGGAACGGAAGTGTCGGTGTGCCCGTGGGAGATTGAAGGGGCGGATTCTGCGGAGAGGGCGGAAGACGGATGGCCCACTGACCGGGCTGCGCGGGGCCGTCTCGTGCGTGTGCTGGACGATGTCATGAAGCGCCGCGCGGCGCAGTGGTTCAAGGAGCCCGTGGACTACGAGGTGTACCCGGAATACCTCACCGTCGTCGCATATCCCGTCGATCTCGGGCTGGTGCGCCGGCGGCTGCAGAACGGGTATTACCGGCGGCTGGAGGCGCTGCTGTGGGACATCGACAAGGTCCAGGAGAACGCGCGCACGTTCAACGAGGAGGGAAGCTCGGTGTGCATTGACGCCGCTAACGTATGCGCGCTGTTGGACGCGCGCCTGCGCCGTGCCGCTCGAGGCGACGCCGACGTGGCCGTTGAAGATGCGATTGCAAGCAACGCGGACGGCGACGTGGACGTCGTGGGGGGTGTCGGTACATCGCCCCGCGGGTCTGCGACGGGCGGGCCTGTTCGGCTGAGGCTGCGGCTGCGCAACGTAGTGCCGGGCGATTCGGGGCCGTCTTCGCCCGCGACCGCCCCAACCGCCGGTGGTCAGAGGGCGTCGCGGAAGCGCACCCGGGAACATGAATTGGCGGACGAGTCGGAGGGTGAGAAGTTTCGTCTGCGGCCGTCGTTTTTCCTCAGTGACACCGAGGATGTGGATGACGAGGACGAGGGCGGGACGAACAAGGGGCGACGTCGTCGCGCTGTCGCGTCGTCGTCTTCCGATGGTTCGGCTCACGAGGACGAGGACGCGAGCGACACGCGGCCGTCACGTCGCGGCAGGGGGCGCCCGCGTCGATCGGGGAATGACATCAGTCCGAGCACTGTGCGTCGCCCGTCTCACAAGCGTTCGGTGTTCGGCGCCGGCAGCGACTCCTCTGACGCGCCCGCTCCAGAAAGGGCGCAGGAGCCAGTCCACACGCGCAGTGGCCGCGTGGTGCGCCCCGTGGTCGACATGCTGCTGCTGGGAGATTCGAGCGAAGAGCAGCCACCGCGACGGTCCTCTGCATCACATGCGAAGCGCGGCTCTCCGCATGACGCTTCCGACGCATCACCACCGAACAAACGTGCGCGTACGAGCCGAGACAGGGAGCGAGAGGGCGACGCCAGCGGATCGCCGGCTGGTGGGCTGGCGGGCGTGTCTGGACGCTTGACTGCAAGCGTCACAAAGGCCGATTCAGAGCTCGCGGCTGTGGGTCCGGAGCTGTCGCTGTCGGAGATGGTCGACGTGCACAAACAGCTCATGTCGCGACGCGACGCGGGCGTGTTCAACGAGCCCGTGCCGAAGTCCATGAAGGTCCGTGCGACGTGCGTGCGTCTGTGTTTGTCTGTATGTGCACCTCTGCCAACTGTATGCCTCTTGTGTGCTTGTGTGTGCTTCCCTTCCGCCCGTGTCCGTCCGTGTGTGCGAAACACCTCCCAGTATCCCCTGTCCCTGTGTGTGTGTGCAAGGTCGCTTAATCGCTTGACGTCGCGCGTACCCGCAGGATTACCACATGGTCATCGCCCACCCGATGGACCTGGGCACCATCGCCTCCAACCTCGACGCCGGTGAGTACGCAGGCGTCGAGGCAGCGTACATCGCCGACGTTCGCCTCGTCTTCGACAACTGCCGCACATACAACGAGCCCGGCTCTGCGATCTACGAAGCCGCAGAGTCCCTCTGGCAGTTCTTTGAGGAGAAGTGGACCGCGGCCAAGACGGCCCCGAGGCCCACCCGTCGTAGCGAACGCGCGCGTCTCCGCTGAGTCGTGTGCGTGCGTTTGTGCGGGGGTGCACGTGTCGTCGCGTGTCGTTTGCATGTGCGCACAGGCGGCGGAGTGGGCAGAATGGAATGCTACTTTTGCACAAGTATGACTACTTTTCCCAGCCATATTGTTTACATGCCTGACCTTGACTCGCGTTGTTGGCGGACACTTGCGGAGCTCTTGGTGCAGCCCACGCAAACACGCGCGCACCACCACGCACACCCACGCACACTCCCGCGCACACCCCATATACACGAGCACGAAGTGGCGACTGATTGTGTCTTGAACCGTCTTTATAACGCACACGCGCTCGCAGCGCTTTCATCCTGCACCCCTCAGTGAACCCCCCTCTCACGGGACGATGGAGGTCGTGCCCAGCGAGGATTCGCTACGGCTATGCGTCGATGGCGCGCGTCGTCGCCTGCCATTCTTGTCCTCCTCTACTGCACACGCGAGTCGCACGTTCATCGGGCAGCCGGAGATGGGCACGCGTACGGTCGACCGCTCCGGATTGTCGATCCTGAAGGCAAGCACAGCGTCGAATGTGACCGACGCCGTGTCCACCTCGCACGCGTGCTGCGCCACGACATCCCCCGCAACGCCCGTCGTGCTCAGCTTGAGCGACTCGCCAATTACGGTCGCGGGCATGGTGCTCCGCCTGTACAAACGCAGCGCAAGATGCGCCTTCTCGTCGCCGAGCCGCTGTCGAAGCGCGGCAGCAACTTCCTCGAGGCGGCTGCGAATCCGCACGATGACTGTCGGCTTCGTGCACTCGGACGGCACGGTCACGAGCACGTCGGCGAACAGCAACCCGGCGATGACGACTGCGGTGGGCGCGTGCCAGTGCTGCTCCTTGTAAGCCATGTGGGCTTCCGCGGCGGTCCGATGCCGGTGGAGGTCGACCACACCTGGGCCCGCCGCCCGCTCGCGCGGTTCATCCGCCCGCACGTTGATCGCGGCGTGGCGCGTTCCGCTGCCGGCGTCGTCGTTGGCGTATGCCGCATGCACCTCGTCGTCATCGCCCCGTCCCGCCGACACGGACACGTGACCGGCGACGAACTTTGTGAAGACGGGATGTATTGTGGCGACGGGCGGGCTCGTGGGCTCTGTGCGGAGCGGCAGCGGTCCATCGCTTGTCACTTTCGTCACGCCGAGGCGCGTCGGCCACAAGTGCGCCACTTCGGCGAGGGCGTAGTTGCTCGGTCGGCGCATGTCTCCGCTGGCATTGTAGCAGTGCGGGCCAATCTCGACGGGCTCGAATGTACTCTTCGCCGAGACGGTCGCCTGTGCTGCCGAAAGGGTCGACCTGCCGATGGTGCGCGCGACGTACGCCTCGGCGCTCTGGTCACCGCGGTCCCCTTTGACGGGATAGTTGGTCAGCAGACACTCGCGCGGGGTGGGCGAGTCTTCCATGGCGGTGACAAAGACGTGCGGCGCGCTGCCGGGCGACATATCGCTCGGGAGAGCCGCGAACCTTCCCAACGCTTGCACGAGCTTGGCGGTGCGCGTGGACCTCGACGTCAACGCCATCGCAAGCCGGGATCTGTTGCAGAACGCCCCGCGCAGGACTTGTTCTGCGATCGCGACGCACTCGCGGCTGTCCAGACCGTGTCCGTACGCGAGGGCGAGAACGCCGCCCATGCCGGCACCCCCGATGAGATCGAAGAGCTCGCAGACACGCAGCGGGGTCTCAAGCTGGAGGACGTGCTGCACCGAATCGATCAGCTTTGCGATTGCAACGGCCGACGCGAGGGTCTGCTCGCCGTCGTCCGCGATGTCGAGTATGCGCGGGGGGACGTGCGGGAGTGCGAGGGCCTCCGCCTGCCTGCGCATTCCCATCGTCGCGGGACTTCTCGGGAACGTGGGCGTCCTGCACACGGGACACGCCTGGCCCGCACTCGACAGCCGCGCGCAGCACGCGGTGCACAGCTTGTGAATGCAGCTCCCCACCCCCGTGAGCGCCACGCCCGAACGAGACGCGATGCGGCCGCACATCAGACACATCATCAGCCTCGCGAAGGGGTCGCCCTTCGAGAGCGTGTCGGTTCGCCGCGCGCGAGAGAAGAGCTGCAGTCGAGACGACGATGCCCTGTAAGCCTCTGCTATCGCGACCGCCTCGCTGTACTGAAGATCGAGCACGGCGTCGCTGGGGCTCTTGCGCTCTGTCGCATTCTTGACAACGTCCCAGACCTTGGTGTTGGTTACCTCGCTCCATTTGTCCGCGAGCCATTCGACCAGTCCGGGGACGCTCCGGAGCGAGGTGTAGGCGCACTGCTTGGCACCGACCGCGGCCGGCACTACGAACTCGTCCCCGATGCAGACGCTCGTCAGCGCGCGCACTTCCTCGAGCGAGAGGGGAAGGTCGGTGAAATTTCCGGGCCACCACTGCACGTTCAAGATGTTGGCGGGAGCGCGGTGCCACCGCACGTGTCCTATGCGCTCGATCAGGCAGCAGCCGTCGAAGCACAGCATGCGCTTGTGCGTGCCGCAAGGCTTGGATTCGTCCGTCGTCGTGAGGAAGTGGTTGATCAGACCGACAACGCCTTCGCGCCAACCCTCGGCCATCTGCTGCTGGTCGTAGAGGGCGCCGTCGTCTGACCGCAGCACGGAGAGAAGGAGGCGCGCCGCCAGCAGTTGCGCGACGAAGAACGCCTGGACGCGCGCCCGGGAATCGCTCGAGTCGGCGTGCGTCATCAGCGTGTCGAACAGCGCGAAGCTCGCCGCCACCCCCGGTCCCGAACAGCGCCCCATGGCCTCGCGGACGGCGGCGCTGATGTTCACGCGCTCCTTGGTGGCAAGGCGCATCTGCGTGGAGAGCACCTCGACGAAATCGAACATCTTCTTCGCCGAGATCGAGAGGCGGAGCACGTGCTCGCGGTGAAAGACTGTCCGCACGGCCTTCTGCAGCGCTTCGCGCAGCATGCTCACGTCGGCCAGGCGCTCGTGGGGACCGATGGGCACCATTTCCGTCCGCCCCGAGGGACCCGCGCGGAGGATAACATGCGAGTCGACGCGGACGACAATCACATCGGCGAAGAAGCAAGAGTAGAAATCGCCGCGCCAATCGGAGGGGTCGGGCTGCGAGGCGTCGTCGCCCACGTTTCGCAGCGCCGCGTGACACTTGAGGAAGCGTTCCGTGAGCGACTCGGCTGTGTCCTGTTGGGCACCTGCCATCGGGAGGCCCTTGTTGTTCTGGACGACGACGAGGACGGGCTTGCGGGGCATGCTGGGAGCCACCGACGCGCGGCGCGCAAACTTGTGAATGCGCTGGTGAATGCTCTCTTGGAACAGCTCCTCTTTCGTCACGTAGACGACGACGTCGGCGAAGTTGTACACGAGCGCCGGCAGCAGCTCGTTGACGATGTCGCGGCGTATCCGCCTTATCTCGACGGCGTCTGCGGTATCCCGTCCCGTCAGAGCGTCGCACAGATACGCCAGCGGCTTTTTGCAGAACGACGCGAGTGCCTTGACGTTCTTCCACGCACGGCGCCCCGGGCGAACAGAATCCGCGCCCTCGACGTCCAGCAGGTACGAGTAGGGACCCTGCGGCGGCCCTTCGCTGTCGAGGAAGTTCTCGCCCTCGAAAATTATGACGTCGCTCGACTCGCCGCCCTCGCTCACCCGCGGCCGGTGCATGGCGGGCCGGATGCCCCTCTTGAAGTCCTCGTCCGGAATGAACTGCGCGAGGAGGCGCGACTTGCCGACGCCCGTGTCGCCCATAAAGGCGACGGTGGGCACGCCGTGCGTCTGCGGCGCCGCGTAGAGTGCCGCGCACTGCGATGTCAGGCAGTATCGGCCGTCGTCCCCGTCCTCATCTTGAGTAGACGCGTTGGAGCTTTCGCTGCTGTTGGCAAGCTGTGAGCGCAGAATTGGCTCGGCGACGAGGAGGATGCGCTTGCGGAGTTCGTTCCCCTGCACGCCATTCCACGTGGCATCGTCGTCTTCATCAGACGCGTCTGAATCGTCCCATTGCTCTTGAAACGGCTCGTCGCGTGTGCTGCTGCCTCTTGCAGTTGGCACGTGCACGAGCGACCAAGACTGACGGCCCGTGCCTCCCATATTGGCGATGTAACAAACGGTTAGAGCAAATGGTCATGCGCACGCGATTTCAGTGCCTGGCGAGAGTGAAAGTGCCACTTTGCTGGACTGACGATGAACTATGCTTCAGTCATCAACGGCTGCATGTGTAGCCGAATTCCTTCTCAGCCGCGCGCTGCGACCGAATTCCTTCTCAGCCGCGCGCTCAGTGCGACCGAATTCCTTCTCAGCCGCGCGCTGCGACCGAATTCCTTCTCAGCCGCGCGCTGCGACCGAATTCCTTCTCAGCCGCGCGCTCAGTGCGACCGAATTCCTTCTCGGCCGCGCGCTCAGTGCGACCGAATTCCTTCTCGGTCGCGCGCTGCGACTGAATTCCTTCTCGGCCGCGGGCTGCGACTGAGAGTGAATGCATCGTCAGAAGCTATACCGGCTGTTATCGCTGAGCCGGCTATGCAGTGCCTCAGCGAAGTAAATGGGTTACCGTCATCGGGTGAATGGCCCGAATGTTCCAAAGAACAGCAGTCTGGACAGCCACCACCGACCCGTGTGCACCCAATCCTGTAGTTTCCAGAAACAATGGCTTTACTTCATTGCGCGTCACACAACACGAGGCCCGACCCAACAACAGCGTCCGCTGCGCCAAACCACACTTGGAACGCATCCTTCGACCTCTCGTGCGACACGCGCCGCATGCCCTCCACGAACACGACGTTGGGTACGTTCGAGAGATAAGGCGCAGTGCCGGCCTCCCACGGCAGGTCCGGGGAGAAGAGGGGGACGCTGCTGCGCGCAAGCACTTGCGTGGGGTCGGTCCCGTTCAGCACCACCCACCTGAGAAGAGGAAGAAAAAATGCATCGCCGTTGTTTGAGCACGGACGAACATACAGGGAGCAATTGCAACTGTGACAGCGTAAGCATGCGGCAACAGCCCCGAACAACACTGGCCAGCGCCACCACCCACCCGGCGTGGTACGCGTTGTTCGCATCGGCCGAATTGTGCACAAACAGAATGCTTCCGTCGCTCAGCGGCATGGGCGGCGGGCCGCTCTCCACAAGCACAGAGTCAAAGGAGTCCTTCCGCGGCGATATCAGCACGCCCACGTTTGTAAAGTGCACGAGATCGTCCGACGTCGCCACCGTAATGTTGCTGTCGCCCCAGAACAGATAATGCGGGGGATGGGGCCGGACGAGCAGCGCGCCGCTCTTCGAGTAAGGGAGGTCGGGGAACACGGCGCCCAGTCGCTCCCACGAGCCCTTCACGGCGGGCGTCTTTGAGATGGCGTGGTGCAGCTTGACGTAGTCCTGTCCGTTCGACTGCCCATAAGCCGTGTAGAAGAGGTGGTAGGTGCCCGTGGACGCATCGTACGCAACGCGGGGGTCCTCCGTCCCGTACTGCTCCTCAGGGATGTCCGCGGACGGCTCAAAGGCGACAGTGGACGCCGACACGTGCGCAAACCGCATGCCAGTCGCATCAAGCGACCGCGCAAAGGCAATCACACTGGGGCTCTGCAGTTTTTGCGCCCGTCGCTGCAGTTTTGGCTGCGTATGAAGAGCCCTCCAAACTCGAGTTCGGGTTGCGAAGATGCGCTTTCCGTCGGCTGAACCCACGCGGGATTGAAGTTCTGCACAAAGTCGGACCCGCCATCCGCGGACGACACGAGGGGAACAGCGACAGGGACGGCGGATGTGACGCTCCACGACGTGGCAGCGTGCGCGTGTGCGAACACCGCACAGAGGAGCAGCAGTTGCACAGCCGCCATTGTTGGTACGCCTGGCACCGAAGATGTCGATAGCAGGACAAGGAGGCTCTGCGAGCCACTCTAATGAATGGGGATAGAAAAAAGAAAGCAGAGTTGCGTTCAGCCCACTCCAACTCGACAGGTCACGTGATGTTTCGGGTTTGGTCACGTGATGTTTCAGAATCGCTGTGGCGCCGAAAATCCCGCGAAAATCAGAGAGAGACACTTGGACTTGAGTTCGAGTGCTTTGCTCAAACGCCGCTTTCACGAGAGCCCCTTCGACCCCTCGCGCGTGCGTGCGTCCCCCTTGCGCAAGCAGCAGTCGCCGGGAGCAGTCCGTTGTCGGCCCCCTGCTGTCTATTTTCGCGATCTTCCCGACTTTCTGCAACCTGTTTCGGGAAAGGGGCTTGCGGAGGATGCCGCTATTCTCCTAACTTCGTCATCTCCCCAAAGCATGCGTTCTGCGCGCCCGCTCGAAGGCGCATCGAACTCAGCGGGTCCCTCGAGTGCAGCGAGTGCCTTTGACACTGTCAGTGCGCGCGGCGAGGGAATGCTTTCGTCACAGCCCGCCCCATCCGCTGTTACGACGCCGTCGTACGCGTCTGAGGGTGTTACGGCGGCACTCACGCGCGAACTTCACCGCGACGCCTCCCTTCCCACCACAGGTGCGCGCACCGATGTCCTCGGTGCCTCTTCGTACACGCAGGCGCACGTGGCGCTGCTCGCTGCCGATGGATTGGCGTCGCGTGTGATGAAGAGATCCGAGTCTGACGCGCTCTCCGGTGGGCGACGCGACGGCGATGGCACGTACGCAGAGCGCACGGGCGTCGACTCTGTGCTGTCGGCAAAGAAATCGCCCGCGATGACGGCGGATGCGCTGGCAGCAGAGTACCTGGAGGCGGCGCGCCGAATGCACGAGGGGTATGCGCGCACGACGGAGGCGTCCCGGACGACTGCCGACACAGCCGCGGGTGCGCGTGCGACAAACGCGTTGTCGCCTGCGTCGACGACTCGCTCGACGGATGCATCCCCGCGGCCACTCCAGCACTCGCCGGAGGTGCGCCCGGGTGTGGATTACTACACTTCGGCGCCTGTTACGCGGCCTGCGGTGGATTACGCGTCGGCACCGGTCACGCGTCCGTACGAATCGCGGGCGTACGATGTGCGGGCAGCGGATGTTGCGCCTGTTACCAGTTCGTACGTTGGGACCCCTGTAACACGAGCGAACGACCCCACATCGACGCCATCGTGGGCCTTGTCGCGAGGGGGTTCGCAGTCCGCTTTCGGTGCGTTTTGAATTTTGCGCCGCATTTGTTTGTGCGCTGTGTGTGCGTCTGGTGGGACTGCCGTTACCCCAACGCACACTCATGCGCACGACCTTCCTGCAGACAATCTTCCGGCGACGCCGCTCGGCGTCACGAAGCACACGGACATCATGCGGAAGTACGAGCACGTGCAGTGGGCCACACCGCAGCGCGTGACGGACAGCGCGTCGGCCGCAGCCGCGACTGCAGCCGCATCCACGCCCAGTCGGCTTCAGGAGACGCTCGATCGCGGCCGTGCGCTGCTTGTCCGTCAGAAGATGCAGATACAACATGTGGGCGCAGGCGCGGGCACGACAGCGGCGTCGATCCCCGCCGCCGTCTCTGCGCGCGACGGGACCGTAGTGGGAGGGTCGCACGTGGACGACCTCATCGACAAGGACGCGGACTTTTTCAAGCGCCGGTGGATGTCCTCGCCCGACGTGTCAATTGCGCCCACGCCGCAGGAAGGTATTCCGGGGCACGCGGGGGTGGGCGCGGGGGCGGGGCCCGCTGCGCGCGGCGTGGCGTCGTCGGGCGTGTCATTGCTGTCGCAAGGGACTCTGGACAGTGCGTTTGACGCGAATGCCCGCGCGAAGGTGCGTTTGAGTGCGCGCGCACTGTCGTGTGCGACCGGCTTCAGTTTATGAGCATCAGATTCGATGGTGTTAACCCCTATGTGCCCGGGTGAACCTGACGTTCCTCTGCTTTCATCTCGCCCTCCCCTTCGCGTTTGCAGGAGCGCCAAAGCCAACTGTCGCTGGTGGAGCGCGAGTACCAAGAGTTGCTGCGACAGCGCGATGAGCAGATCAAGTCGCTCGACGCAAAGGTCAACGGCCTCAACCGTTCGGTGAGTGTTGTCGCCCTTCGTTCCCCCGTTCGCGGTGTTGTAGTGGACAGATGCTTACGCAGACCTGCGTGCGAGCTCGTGTTGGTGTGCGAGTGCTCGGTGGTTTTCCCATGGAGGTTATCTTTTCTTCTACTCGCATCTCATTCCTCTCGTTGTCCACTTGCGTTCGCACAGATGATCGAGAGAGAGGAGCGCCTCGCCACACTCGAGGCGCGGCTGCGCGCGGCGACGCAGGCGAGGGACGCCGCCGAGGACTCGCTTCGATCAGCGCGCGACGAAATTCGCCTGCTGCCCAAGCGAGAGCAGTACGAAGAGGCCCTGAGGAAGATATCCGCCCAATGCGTGCGTGATGAAAAACTGGCCAAGTGCGTGTTTTGCGCTGCCGTTTTATAGTGCGAGTGTGGCTAGTCTCACGTGTTTGTACTGGCGCTGCGCTGCGCTGCTAGTCGATTCCAGGGCAATTCGCGCGGTTTCCCTGACTGGCCATTCTCTGCTGTTGTGTGTCTCGCGCTCGCACAACGGTGAGCTTCGGGACATGTGCAACGAACTGCAGCGGGTGCTCACGGCGAAGGCGGCGGAGGCCGAGGATGCGCTGGAACAGCTGGAACACCAAGTGGAGGCGATGGCTGCGCTGCGCCAGTCGATCCGACAGAACGAGGCTGCGCAGGCGGTGGGCATTGCACCGTCTCGCCCTTTTGCACACGCCCACGCTCACACGCACGCACGCACGCACACACATACACACGCACGCATACTCTTATAATACACATGCAAATTGGCCTTCACAACTCATGCCTGTTCAAATGAAGGCGGCCGAGGCCGAACGCAAGGACACGTACCTGCGCAAGCTCGTCACGGACCTCGAGGGACGCGACACGCGCATCCGTGAGCTGGAGGAGCGCCTTCAGCGCGCAGAGGCCGACGCAGCGGTCGCCGGCGAAGTGGCAAAGCTGCAGCGGACGGTTGACAAGATGCGGACGTCGATGAAGACGGTGCGTGGCGCGTGCTTCGCTTGCTGTCGTTGTAGGCAATAGCTAGTCGTTGCTGTCACAATGACAGTGTATTTTACCACTTTTCGCTGCGTTTGTTAGCTCGTCGAGGAGAACCAGTCGCTGATTGAGGAAAACGCGAGCTTGCGCCAGCTGTGCGACTCTGCCGCAATGCGCAACTCGACCCCGGGAATGGAGCGCCTCGAGCAGCTGGTGCGTGTGGACTGCTGACCATGGCAAAGGCAGATGCACGCACGTGCAGAGCATACTTGTTGTGGCTGTGGCTGTGAATTGTGACTGTGATTGATGCGCACGCACAGCCGATGCACACACATACACATCAGTCATTAGCTGACGTTTGTCGTGGCGCAGCTGGTGTCCTGTCTGTCCCAGATTCGCGCGCTGTCGCAGCTGTGCACGGTCGTGTCGCAGGGCGGCACACCAAACGTCAACCTCCTTCTAGGGCTTGAGGATGCACCGCGCAGTGAGTACTGCCCCTCACAGCCCTCCCCTTATCTGTCTTTCCCTGGCAGCTGTGGACACTGAGTCGCCCATATTTAACTATGCGCGTGTCGTTCACTTTGCACGATGCTGTTGAGATATGTTGGTGAACCCTCCTCATGACAACCTGCTGAACCCTCCTCACTTCCTCACTCTGGCCTCTGTTTGCAGTCGAGGGACGGCAGAACCCCATTTCGGCCGCAGAGCAAATCCAGCGCGAAATTGAGCGCCTGCGCGGCTTCATCTCGGACCGATACGCCGAGGAAATGGGCAAGCACGCGTGCGCCGTGCAGTGAACGGTGCCGAACCACGACACTGCCTTGCACGCATTCACACCAGCCACTGTTGGCATCGCCAGTTCGCACAAGCGCCTATTTCTCGCGTTCGTATTCGCTTCGATTTGCGTGCGCTATCAAACAAATTAATGCGTTTCAAAGCCATACGTGCAGTGCAAGGCATGCAATCCAGCTCAAGAGTCAGACATGCAACGCATCACACGCACACACACACACACACACACACACACACACACACACACAACGAAGAGCAAGAATAAGGCAAGCCGACACGTCACATAACAGGTCAGGCCGCGCGAACCACGACAACAAGCAACGCAATGTAACAAAGACCACGCGTGTGCGTGTGCGGTCGCAATCAAGCGCCCCGCACGACGCACCGCGCCTGTATATTGGGCACAAGGGGCTTCTGGGCGTGTGCGTCTACAGACGGCGACCACGGCGACCGCCCTTCCGGCGCGTGCTGTCCGTGGGGATGGGCGTGACGTCCTCTGCGTTGGACAAAGGCAGAGGGGGATCAGAGGGAATGCAGAGGTCACAATGTCACACGCGTGCGTGTGGAGTGGACGAAGCCAACAGTCAGCACCGCAGCCACATCTAATGTAAACGGAGGGACAAACATACGCACAAGCTATAGCCCACTAAACACGAACAGAGTACTAACACAGCTCAAGAGCAATTCGCAATAGCCGTCGCACTCGACCACTCTCTCCCCCTCCCAACGCTCTCCTTCCTCATTCCAACCAATGACATTCAATTCGAGAACACAATTAAGAGAAGACACCCACCGATGCGGCCGATCTTCATGCCGGCGCGGGCGAGGGCGCGGAGGGCCGACTGGGCGCCGGGGCCGGGCGTCTTGGTCCGGTTGCCGCCCGTCGCACGCAGCTTGATGTGGAGGGCCGTGACGCCAACCTCCTTGCAGCGCGCAGCAACATCCTGCGCGGCAAGCATAGCAGCGTACGGGGACGACTCGTCGCGGTCGGCCTTGACCTTCATGCCGCCCGTGACACGCACGATCGTTTCGCGGCCAGAGAGATCAGTCACGTGCACGAACGTGTCGTTGAACGACGCAAAAATGTGCGCGACGCCAAAGACGAGCTCGCCCTCGCGGACCTGGGGGCCGAGCGAGATGACCTGCTCCTCCTTCTTAACCTTCGTCGCCTTCTTAGACATCTTCGTTTGGTCCCAAAGCTGCCGATTCGAAATTTCAAATCAAATGTCAGACGAGAGAATGGGATGCAGCATATACCACGTCGCGACGAGTGAGAAAGAGATCCCCACGCACTCGCGGATGCTCCCCACAGTCGCGAGTACGTGCCAACAAATGAGACACGCGCCACACTCCAATAACTATGCACACACACACACACAATTATGCACATTAAAAGGCACAAGACATCAAGCAGAATGACATACACACGCGAAACGTGAACAACACGCACTAAGTCTTCAATGAAACGAGCCCAAAGTGTCCACCCCGTGCCGAATGCACAACATTTCCCAACACCCCTACACACTTCATCACCCCATCCCACGACATCCCTCCCCATCCGCAATCCCACCACGCACGACACCCGCGCACACACCTCCAATGGGCTTGTGCAGATGGGAAAAGAGGGAGAGGACGATGCGGCAGGGGCGCGGCGCTTTGAAAGGATGGATGGGAGAGAGACACGACAGAGAGCGAGAAGCGAGAGAGAGAGAGCACCTGTCAAGGGGACTAAGAGGGGCTCTCAATTAGTACATTCGCGCTCACTATGGAAAATGTATGGCACGGCCGATTTATTATGCAGGCCCAGCACACGATCAGCATACGGGGTGGTAAATCAGATCACGTGAGTCGGGCACGTGATCTATTTCACGTGATAAATCACGTGCATCATCACGTGAGTGTGGTGCGTTGTCCTTGGCAACACATTCCTCAGGTAATAATTTGGAATCGTGCCTCTAATTTTGAACAAATTTCACCCCAATTCAAATCAAATGCGCCGGACAGAGTTCCAGGCCACAGCTGTGGTCTTCATGCAAATGCACACACGCACACGACAAGCGCACTCTTCACGACATCCCCTTCGCTCGAGCGAAAGAAGACCCGCATACCCCTTATATCCCTGTGATATACTTCTGCCGCTGTGTCACATTGACTCGCGAAGATGGAAGAGCTTCAGGTTCCGGAGGAGGTGGGCGTGTGTCTCACGGCAGTGTGCGCGCGCCTTTTGGTGCCTCTTATCGCCCCTACGCCGACGCAAATTCCGTGCCATCATTGCGTGGAAATGGAGTGGATGCGCAGTCTGTAGTGTAACGTGTCTTCTGAACAAGTGAGAATTTGTGTCTCTGTGTGTGTGTGTTGCGTGTGTCTCTGTGTGTCGTGTGCATGTGTCTATGTGTGTCTGTGTGCATGTGTCTATGTGTGTCTGTGTGCGTGAGTCTGCGTCTGTCGCCATGTGCTGACTCGCGCGTCTCTGTCGCAGTCGGCGTTCATTGTCGAAGAAGTCACAGGCATCATCAAGGAGGTGCGTCCTTTGCCGCCGTGCGAACAGAAACGCACACTATGTTTGCTCTGATTTTCAAATTGGTGTTCTCTCGTTGGGACAATGTATGAGCGACTCGCCATTTGAATTGCGATCGCTTGAGAAACGCCGTCACACACCCACTGGCGCTCTCCACGCCGGCGCCATCGCGTGTAATCTCACGCGTGGGTTCGCTCCCTTTCCGCCGCAGTCTGTGGAGTCTCTGTTGGGCAGCGCGCACTACCAACACGGCAAGGTCAGCCAGTGGTCGTCGAACATCGTCGAGCTGTGCCTCAAGCGACTCACGGCGCTCAACAAGCCCTTCAAGTACATTGTCACGTGCGTCATCATGCAGAAGAACGGCGCCGGCCTCCACACGGCCAGCTCGTGCTTCTGGGACAACCAGAGCGACGGTGGGTGCTTGCTGCGCTGTGGATGGCCGGCGTGGTTTTGGGTGGTGCCGTGTTGCGGCTTATCGCGACGTCAGTGTGTGCGGGGCGTGCATCATTATACTGGCTCTGCGGGCGGAGAATGCCGTTTTGTCCGAGGGCACGCTTATGTGTATTGTACCGTGTTCGTCGTCACAGGCGGTTCGTTTTATGCGCATGTCTTTTATCGTGTGTCGCGTTTGCTGAATGTGCGTGTGTTTCCGTGCGACAGGGAGCTGCACGGTGCGCTGGGAGAACAAGACGATGTACTGCATCACAAGCGTCTTTGGACTCGCCATTTGAAGAGTCACACACGCACACACACACACGCATACACACCACGTAACGCGCCCCTCACTCACTCACACACACACGCTCGCACCGCACACTCTAACTCTGCTGTAAATTCGTCTCTGTCGCCTGTGCGTCGGAGGCTTCGGCTTGCGTATCGCAGCGTCGCGCGCAGCAATCTCTCGTATGAAGGAAGCGGCAGTCCCTCCGTGAGGGCGCCGTCCGAATCGCACAAACGCCGAGTCACGTGCCCTGCTACTCTTTTTTATTTTGCTTGAAGAATCGGATAATATGTGTGAAGTGACGCTGCCTAAAGAAAACGCGACATACGCATGCCACATTCGCGCTCAACCATCGCCCGACGCATCCCCAACCCTCCACACACAGCGACGCACGCGACTCCCATTGTGACACGCGTGACCTCCATCACCACGCCTCGCCCTGCGCTCCCTGTATGCGTCTCCGCTTCGAACCCGGAGCCCTTTGGCATGTAACTTCCGCTCAAAGCCCCGTTGGGTACGTCTCCATTTCGAACCCCGCCTCCCCCGCCTTCCACTTGGGCGTGCGCTCGAGAGGAACGAGCGCGTGCGTCTTGTCAAAGTGGAGGACGACGTCGAACTGGCGCTCGATCGCCGCGTAGAAGTAGTGGCTCTGCCGCTCCGTCCGCGGCACGTAGATGACCCCAATCGCGCGCTGGAGAAGGCGCTGGCCAGAGAGTGCGCGCGCGCCGTCGGTGCCGGGGCGGAGATCGAGCATGAAGGACGGAATGTGTACCTGTGCGGCACGTGACACACGGTGAGCAGATCATTGCGAATGTGTGCCTGTGCGCACGCGGTCATGGATATGCATGCAAGCATCGTAAACAAGCGCAAATGTCGCGCACAAAATGACACGCTCAGGCACACCTTGTGGAAGAGCTCCTCGACGCTGTTCGCGAGACCCATCCGCACGCCGTACCGGTGCGCCTGCGCCCCCCACTGCGGCGCTGCCGTCACGCTGCCGTGGAATGTCGTCTGTCCAATGCTGAAGCAGTCGCGGCCGTAGCGCTCCTTGCACAGCTGGCCGAGGTTGAGCTCGCCCTGTCGTCCCATGTCCGTGTAACGCGCGTCGCCGAGGTGCGAGTTGTGCGCCCACACGACGATCTGGGTCGATGCGAATGGAAATTCAGAGATTGCACGCACGTGAAGCTTAACAAGCACCGCGTTCATCCACTCACGGCGCTCACACATGCACACACACACACACACACACACACACACACACACACACACACACACACACACACACACACACACACACACACACACACACACACACACACACACACACACACACACACACACACGCGCACACGCACAACTCCGGCCACCACCCCACTCGCGTGCATCACCTTCGCGTTGCCCTCCTTCTTGTCCAGGAAATTGCGCAACTGCTGCAGTGTCGCAAACATGTGCTGGTCGCTGCGATTGTCGGCCCGTCAGACCCCACAGGACCGCACACACACTTACACACGCACACGCACACACCAAGACCTCAGACTCGCACACGACAGTTGCGTTCGAAGCAACACACCGAAGGTTCCATGAGTTGACGTCGCTCTTGTACATGGCGCGATAGTATTCCTCGGCGTCCTTCACAAGCGCCGCGTTTTCGGCAGCGTCAAAGTGCTCATCCGCGCGACCGTAGGGCTGCGGAGTAAGGGCAGACGTCGACAACGTTACACCCGGTGGTTCGCATCGTCTGCACATCCTGCTCTTTCAACACGCACTGGCACGCAAACACACGCACGCAAACACACGCAAACCCACACACACACACACGCGCGCATTCGCAGGCACACGTCACGAGTCCAGGGCAGACAAGCACCTGCGGGCGCGGCTCTGACGGCCCCGATTCCGCGCCGCCCATCTCGACGTCGGTTCCCTCCCTTTCACCCGCGCCAATTCCAAGCTCTTCAATGCCCATTTTCCGCGCCAGGCGGTGGAGGTCGGTGAGCTGCGAGACGACGTCCGCCTCGCACGACGGACCCAGCCCGAAACAGGCGGCCATGCCGTACTCCTGCGAATCTGTGCGCGGGAACAGCGTAACAGGCGCGCGAAGGCGAATGAGATGGACGGGTGCTAGACATGCACCAGCCTCACACGCGACGGAGAGTAAAGACGGCGGCACCGCACACTGCAATGGGAACCCGTCCTAAAGCACACCTTGCTCGTACTGGTCAAAGCACGAGTATCGCCTGCGCGCGCGGTTGGCCGCCGGAGGATCCACGCGGTCGAGATAGTCGATCACGTGCTGCATGGACGTGAACATGCTGCGCAGTACAGTGGCAACATGAGTGGTCCAAAGTAAGGCACACGCCCACTGCTGCCCCTGGCAAAAGCACACTGTCGTGGGTACAAGCGCCACGCGCACATTCTAGTCAGTCCCACACACACGCACGCACACGCTGCACACCTGTAGAGGTCCAGGCCGTAGAAGCCGCACTTGCCGCGGTCGCCCGGTGCGCTGACGTTGTCGTTGTGAATGCGCAGCCACTCGATGAAATCGCTCGTCACCTCATTGCGCCACATCCACGCTGGGAATGTGGGTTGAAAAGGTGTGAGAGCAGGACAAAGGAGGAACCGGGAAAGGAGGAGACGTGTGCGTGTGTGTGTGTGTGTGTGCTGTGTGTGTGTGTGTACTGTATGTGCGTTGTGTGTGTGTGCCCCGGCGTGTGTGTTTATGTGTGTGTGTGTGTGTGTGTGTGTTTGTCAGTGTGTGCGGGCGTGTGTGTTTGCGTTGTGTGCCGTGTGTGGCGTGGTGTGTGTATGGCGTGTGTTGGGATACGAAGCCCTATGCACGACGATCAAAAGGTTCCAACAAAACATAGCACGGACGTGACTAAAGAGCACAAAAGTGACACCAGCAAAAGGCGATGCCCACTCGGAAAGCGCTCGAACCCCGCGAGTGCCTCCGGCGCACTTCTGTCGGCGGATATCCCCCTGACGTATCTGTTAACGCGGTGGGCGTCTGGCCAGTCCGCCTCGACGGCTGAGGGCGAAGGGCGCACGTGTGAGGGCTAATCACTAGTAATGCGCGGGGAAAGTCAGCCCGCCGGCGGCAATCGCATGCAGCGCCATGTCATGCCGTGGTCACAACCACAACCCCACACGACTGACGCACCGACGGCGTTGAACCCCTTCTCCTCGATCAATCGCCTCGTGATGGCAGCCCTCTGCGCGTAAAAGTCTTGCGTCCCGTGCGACGCCTCTCCTATGAGCACAACGCGCGCATCCCCAATGATTTGCAGAAGGCGGCTGTAGTCGGAAATGGGATCGCTGCGCGAAAGTGGCTCGGCGGCGGCGCGCACAGCGTCAACGAGAGGGCTTGCGCGGAGCATGCTTCTGAATACTCCTAAAGGGCCACCGCGCGATTGCGTGTGTGTGTGTGTGCCAGTGTGTGCGTGGAAGCAAGGTGCAAGTGCGGCGCGCACGGCGACTGAAAAACAGTGAAGTTGGCGTTGACGTAGCGAATTGAGTGACCACATGGCGGCCGACGTCGCAATGTGCACATCGCACTCGCCGGATGTATTACACCAACACGAAGAACAATTGGGACACCCGTGCGAAGCACACAGACAAAAAAAACAGAGGTTTGAAGTGCAACCAAACCCCTGAGACTTATGGCATGCGAGGCACTCGTCCAGTCAATGGGCGACACGGACAGCGGTTTTGTATCCCCGTGTCCGGACGAGCATGGCCAAAAAACTGACGGCTACATGCCAGACGTCACTCCTTCCCGCAATGCGACAAGCGCCGCTCTTTCGCTCACAGCTACAAACGAAGTGAGACGCCAGGCTCCGCAGAGTGCTATTGACGACTGGGCTTGTCTGAGTCGGGTGGCGGTGCCGTGCGGTCACCCGGCACAATCGGTGGTACTATTTATGTTGACAAATAGGAAAATTTAATTTGAAATAATCGCAATTTCAGGCCCTTTTTTGGCCCACAATTCAATTTAAATGCGCGGATGTCAAAGTGCGTGGTAGGACTCTAACACCCAGCCAATCGCACTCTGCCCTTTGGCGCGTGGGTCCATCATTCACTGTGTCAGGGCGGTCCGTCGAGGGACGGTGTTTCACTCGCCGCGTTCTGAGGCGGTGCGAAGGGGCTTGCAGGGAGTCCGCTCAGGGACGGTGTTTCACACTCGCCGCGTTCGCCGTTCGCTCCAAATGGAACGATTGAATCGGTCGTCCCGGCGAGAATGCCCGTCGGCAGCCTGTCACGCGGTCGCGGCCTCCGAACCGCTAGGAGCCGGTGATGATGTTGCGTCAGCTCGTGAGCTGGCCAGCAGTTCTGTTGCGGCGTAGCCCTCCCGCACGCCGCGCACTACTACGAGGCATCATCACCGCCGCGTTGGTTGCTGTTGTTCTCGGCGGTGTGTCGTATTCGCGTTCAGTCGCCCTCAGTGACAGCGCATCGGCGACGGATAATTCCAGGTCTTTCGCGGGGGTAGCGCCAGTCGGGCGCCTCGGCGGGCGCAGCGCTCTCACTCTTCTCACGCACGACTCACGCGATGCGAGTCGCGCGGAGGCCCTGCAGCGTGCCGTTGCAAATGTACTCGGCGTGCAGTTGTTTTCGCAGCCGCCGCCTGACAGCGCACCGGCGGGCGGCGCAAGGAGTGCCCTCCCTGCCGAAGCGCGCTATCTCTTCGGCGTGCCCACCAATGGCCCGAACAACCAGTACTACAGCTTCATCACGCACATCAAAGTCGCGGCGATCCTCAACCGCACGCTCGTGTTGCCGCCATTCAAGGACCACACGTCGCACGCAGGGTGGAAGAGCAACGTCTTCCCGTTCGAGGGAACCTTTGACGTCGCCCGCCTCGCCGCGATGCAGGGCAGCCCTCCGCTGATCGGCATGGGCGATTTCGCGTCGGCGTTCGCAGCAAGCGGCGCTTCCGTAGACGCCATGTGGGTCCCTGTGCCCGCATCTCACCTGGCCGACAAGCCCGCCGAGTCCGACGCGTACTGGGCCTTCTACCGCGACCTCTTCTTCGGCGGAAAGCACGCACGGCACGTCGTGCCTGCGACGTGCGAAGATAACGTCCCGCCGGGCGGCGAATGTCGGGTGGACTGGACGCCGCAGGGTATCAACGCGACATTTGGGGGCGATGACGCGCACTGGCAGGTGCTCGTCTTGAACGGTCGCTCGGACGCCAACTACCAGATCATGAGGGGCACGCTGCTGCACCGCGGCTTACCGTTCCGAGACACGCACCTCCGCATCGTGCGAGGCCTCGTGCACGCACCCGTGCTCATGCGACGTGCGGACCGGTTCCTCGCAGACGCCGGCGTGACCGGCACACTCGAAGCGCCCGCGAGCGGCCGTCGACACGGGCCGCGCTTCTTCGCGATCCACTGGCGACGCGCAGATTACGAGCGCGTCGGGCGGCTGGCCAACTGCACGACGTATCTCAAGTGTGTGGACGCCATCGCCATTGGGGACCTCCTCAACGTGCTCGACAGCGTTGTGCTTTCCGCCGTGAGTGCCGGGTACGACGACGCGCCGCAGTGGCCGGTGTTCGTCGCCGCCGTTCGTTTCAGCGAAGAGGAAGCGGCGACATTCGCGAAGCGCGGCTACCCGCGAATTCTCCGCTACTCCATGCCGCAGAGCGAGCTGAGCGCGGAAGGCGCACCGAGCGCCGAAGACGACCCTTACTACGGCTCTCTCGTGGAGCAGGAGATATGCATGCGGGCGGCGGGTTTCATCGGGTCCTACTCGACATGGTCGGAGCGAATTCTGGAGATGCGTGTGGCGTCGCCGAGCACGCAATTCACGTGGCACGCGCCCACGGCGTTCACAGGCATTCTCAGTCGCGGCCAACGGCTGGGGGTCGATGAGGCGACGATGGATTGGGAGCCGCTGCGCCCGTCCAATGTGTCGCAGTACCTCTGCGGTTACGAGTACATGGGGATATCGGACGAGCCGCCGCGCATCATGTCGCTCGCGTGCCCCAAGGGAAGGACGGTTTCGCGCGTCGTGTTTGCGAGCTTTGGGTGGCCGAGTGGCCTCTGCGGGACCTTTGCGATCAACAAGAAGTACCACAGCCCCAGGTCGGTGGAGCACGTGGCGCAGCTGTGCGTGGGCAAGCCGCGGTGCGATATCGCCGTCCACAACGGCCCGGATCACTTCGCGTACAACCACGTGACAAACGAGACAGGACATGCATTGGCGGTGCTCCTCGAATGCGGAGTCGGCTTGCTGGGCGAGGATTAAAGCGGCGCGGCGTATTATCCCAATACCATTAAAGCGGCGCGTGGCGTATTCTCCCAATACCGGCCGTAGCACTTACGGAAGTGCGATTGCGCTGCTACGACAGTTTGGCGTGTGCCGGTGTGTGTGCCAGTGTGTGTGCGTGTGTGTGTGCGTGTGTGTGTGTGTGTGTGTGAGTGTGTGTGTGTGTGTGCGTGTGTGTGTGTGTGTGTGTGTGTGTGTGTGTGCGTGTGTCTGTGTATCTATGTGTCTGTGGTGTGTGTGTGTGCGTGTGTGTGTGTGTGTGTGTGTGTGTCTGTGGGGTGTGTGTGTGTGTGTGTGTGTGTGTGTGTGTGTGTGTGTTCGGCGAACTGAAATAGCGCAGATTGGCTCTCGCAATTTGCATCTAAAATTTGTCCGCCATAAAATTAGCCACTTTGGGCCACTTTCAATACAATCTGAAACAGTCGTGCCAACCGGCCAGCAAGCACGAAGTGGAGCACCATGCGTGACACAGTCTCGGCAAAGGACGTGCACTGGCTGATTCGACTCACGCATCGAGCGCTGAGCCACTAGTGCGCGTTGAAGATGAGCGACTTTGCCCCTCCACAGTATGACCGTGCTCCCGAGCGGCGTGGACCCCGCCAAGCTCGCAAATGGAAACTGAAGCCCATCACGGTCTCGGCGTGTCGGTCGGCGACGAGGTCAAGACAGCGTACGACATGCCAGTGCATGATGTTCGACTGAAGAAGCTGTGTATGCTGCCGCCCTTAGCTTCTGGCCGTTGCTTCTGATGTGCGGCGCCGTCTTGAATGTGTTGTAACGCCAAGTTCGAGCAAGGTGAGTGGGCCTTCCGAGTTTCCGAGCCGCGACGCCGCCGCCAGTCGGACCCATCCGTCTGCCGTGCCGATTTCAGTGCCTTGCACACGCGAATGGCAGAGCGGTATTGGCGGCCTGAGATTCAGACTCCAGTTCCGTCAGTGCCTGTCTGTGAATGATGCGCACAGCGCTGGCGTGCAAGGGTCGTGGAGCAGTAGAATTTTTGAACTGACGTGGGTACGGAGGCAATCTGCCAGTCTCGGCTCGCGATCGGCTCTGGCGGGTTGCACTCGCGTCGAACCGGCAGGCCATCAAGCTCGTGAGCGTCCCCAGCAGCATGCCACGGACTTGTGCATGGCCTCTCGCGCAAGCCGGTGCAGGGCGTCATGCTCGCCAGCGGCGCCGAGGTAGACATCCACGACAACCGCGACGGCGACACAATTATCGCCCGCGACTGAGCCCAGGCGTCTGCAGCGACTGTATTAATAGCTCATTGACAGCCTCAGTCTCGAGATCCCCCCTTTCCCTTGATGCCCCGCCGCGTTGTTATAGAAGTTGTGTGAATACAAACGCGTCGACGACAAAGCCCGCCTGATGTTTGGCCATGCAGGACGCCGGCGGGGGAGGTTACGGTCGAGGTGTGCATGAATCCAGTTGGACCAATCTAGTTCTTCGAGGTCGATGATTGCCAATTCACATTCGCCGCCATTTGTCTGCGGTCAGCGATCTGTCCGCTAAACAGCGAGTGAGAACGGCGCGATGTGGCTGACGAACGGCACTGGCGGACACACACACACACACACACGAACGGCATTAGCGCTGACACACGCACACACACACACACACACACACACACACACACAAACACACAAACACACACAGACAAGGGGCAGTCGTAACATGCGGCGCCGTTAATTCAACTAAAAATTTAGCTAAGCGCAGCGCCCAGCAGACGCCGCCTCGTCACGCAGTGCCGGTCGGGGAATGCGCCATGCATGCGACGCCCATCTTTTCACGCGCGTCTGTTTCATAACGCGAATCGAATCACAACACGTAGCGCATCGTGCCATCCGCAATTGGCATCGCCGCATTCAGAGCAAGTTGAAAGGCGCGCTGAGTGGCGTTGAGAAAGAGTGTGTCGTCACCGGCAGCGCACACGGCCGTGGGCTCGAGCATTCTGTGCCGAGTGCTCCGCCCACACACGAGTTCCAGCGCACGCGACCCCACGATGGTCCTCTCTGATCCATCTGCGTCGGTTGCCACCGTCCACGAGCACTGAGTTGGCACGCCAGAGGCCGGCGCACGAGGCCCGCGCGACTGTCCACGAGCGACAAGTGACCACGTGCACTTGCACAGGCACCAGCGCACCGCATTCTCCACGACCCGCGTCAAGTCGAAACGACGCAGCGACTGATACGACAGTGCAGCGTAGTGCGATCCTTCGCCGCATCTCAACCATCTCCCCCGCTCTTCAGTCGCTGTTCCAGGCGGCGCAGCATGGCCACGGACGGATCCACGTCCTCTTCAATCGGCGGCGGCGGCGGTGCGCCAGTCTGTGCGCTGGAAGCCTTCATCGCGTCGATGCGCTCAAAGTAGTCGTCCCAAACGCACGTCCGACAACCGCTCATGCAGCAGTTCTGCGGCGGTTCGGGCGGCGACGAGGCGTCGGGTGCGGACGTACCGCCTGCTGTGGGTGGCAATGAGGCTTCTGGGGCTGGCGGCAATGGCCCTTCGGTAGAGTCACGGTGTTGGCGGTCCACGGAGGGTGCGTCAGGCGTGCCCTGCGATTTGGCATCGCCTTCGGAAGAGTTTGCGTGAACTGCAGTGGAAAGACGCTGCGGAATGAAGATAGCCGTTGTTGAGTCAATCCGTGCACACAAGAAACAGTGTGAGAATTCTTGCGTTTGCTTGTGCGTGTGTGAGTTTGCGTGTGTGTGTGTTTGCGTGTGTGTGTGTGTGTATGTGTGTGTATGTGTGTGTGTGTGTGAGTTTGCGTGTGTGTGTGTTTGCGTGTGTGTGTGTGTGTGTGTGTGTGTGAGTGAGTGAGTGAAAGCGAGAGAGAGAGAGAGAGAGAGAGGAGAGAGAGAGAGAGAGAGAGAGAGTTTGGGTGTGTGTGTGTGTGTGTGCGTGTGTGTGTGTTTGTGTGTGTGTGTTTGTGTGTGTGTGTGTGTGAGAGAGAGAGTTTGGGTGTGTGTGTGTGTGTGCGTGTGTGTGTGTTTGTGTGTTTGTGTGTGTGTGTGTGTGTGTGTGTGTGTGTGTGTGTGTGTGTGTGTGTGCGTGTTCGCGTGCTTGTGGGGGTTCAACAGAGTGCGTTTGCAAGTGCGTGTGTGTGAACGCAAGTGTCTCCTTTCACATACGTAGCAGGCTATACATGAGACCACCGCAACACTCCTTCACGCACCATCCGCGGCAACGGCAAGCGCCCGGCACTCGCACGCAGCACACGCACGGCCATGGTGGAGCGTCAACCGTTTAAAACGAGCGGCAGTTCCATCAAAGGTGCGTGTCGCACAAGTCGCATTCGTCGAAAAACGGAGAGAATGGGGAGTTCAAGGTCGCATGACAGTGAGAAATAAGCAGCACTTGCGAAGCAGCAGAGAGAAAGCGTGCGCCACCTCGGCACAATTCGCTGTGTCACAGCTCCCTACATTTTAAAAATTTCTCTGCCCCCACTTCCCCTTTTCCCATTAAAGGCACTTCTAAAGTACAATAGTTTCTAAAAGTGGACATAGCTCCCATAAGCCCACACGTGCGCGCACACACACAGCGCGTCCCCTTCCCCGCCCACGTTCGCATCCCTTTGCAAGAAGTTTTTCGATTCATATATATTAGATATTGCTCTATATATGTATCCCTACGGTGCGTCGCTGGCGATCCCTCGCTCTCGAGGCGGGCGCTGCTGCGGTTCGCGCACCCACACACTGCGGCGCCTGAATCTGAGCCGCCCTCGTCTTTTTCTACGGGACGTGGCATTTCCAGGCGCTACATTGCACTGCTGAACAACCACGAGAAAGAAGACAGACAGAGCGCGAGAGAGAGAGATTGCATTCTCCGCGCCATAGTGTGACAGAGCGGCGACTGTGGGTGGTGAATGGCGTCGTCGGGTGCTTGGGACGACCGCCCTGCGCGGAGGCAAGTCGCAGAGCGGCCAGTGTCGCAAGCAGGGCGCGGACAGGGTACGCATAGCGCATGTGCTCAGAAGTAGCTCATGCACACACACACACACACAAGTCAAGGGAAGTCCTTGATGAAGCTTTAAAGTCTCGATGGTGGAGTTATTAGACATACACACAGACGGGCTGATTCTCACAAGGTTACAAGCAACTTAAATGCGCGCAGCAATCTCACGCGCTTGTTGTGCTTGTTTGCAGGGTCCGTCTACAACATATGGTACGACAAATGGAGCACAACGGACCGCGAACCGCGGGCGCGCGAACTGGTGCGTGCTTGCTGAGCGCACGCCACGCTGTCATGTGTCTCAGTCTGTTCCGAGATGCGACGCACACAGTCGTCCATGCGCCATGTTGAGTTGTGCACTCTGAGACGAGCGTGTCGTGCGCAGTTGACGACGCGGTGTTGCGTGGCGAGGGACGCCGGCTGGACGCGCGGCCGCAACAACCCGCACGCGTACATTTGCATACAGTTTGCGCGTGGCTCGTGCACGAATGGGTCGGACTGCACCTTTCTCCACAACATACCGGACTTGGTGGGCGGTCTCTCGCCATTTGTGTTTCACGTCCTAATGGGCGGCGTGTTTGTGTATGTGTGCGCGTGCGTGCGACGCCCGGGCTGTTTGCATGTGTGCTTTATATCTCGCGTGTATGTGCACAGACCCCATACATGTTCTATTGACCGCGCCTCCCCCC